>VDFB02271358.1:851859992-851991696 GCA_007258455.2 Sequoia sempervirens | reverse complement strand
TAGGAAGAGTAATTAACACAAGTATTGGCCGAGACACTTGGCAAGCTTAATATGCATTCTTGACAGTTGGGATCTCACAACTTTCTTTAGAGCTTGGATAATCAAGTTTGTTGGTGAGTTATGGGCTTGTAAAACAGTATGGAGGAGCACTCAAAGTTCATGGTGCATATGTTCTTTGAGACATTGACAACCATGGAGTCGATACATCGATTCACCTCGATAGCTTGGTGCATCAAATGGCATTTCGCAGGGTCATCATGGATCATCGCCTCAAGCGTATACTAAAAAAAAAAATGATCCCCTCATCTTGGTCGCTGTCAAAATGGTTTTAGGGAAAGGTTTTCTAAAGAATGGCGAGTCCTTCCAGGTTGAAACAATAATTATATCTCGTTTCTTGATGGTCTTGCTTGATATTTGCATGGAAAAGAAGGATGCAATAGATTGTTAAAGAGGCTCTTCTTAGTGGATTATCTGGTCAGACTAGAGGAGGTTCTCCTCATCACCATCTCTATCATGGGGTGCCATAGCCAAAAGATCTAGCTCAATTCTATGTGCCTAGGTGGTAGTAAAATACTACCCTTTTATCCTAGATTTGAAGGGCATGGACCTGGTGGAGCACAATTTTTTTTTTGCAGTTGGTGGTGATTATCTATAGAGGGTGTTCTAGTTGTAATTGTCTTTTGGGGAGAGATGGGTTCCAGAATTCAAATCCTTCACTCTGGCTAATAGCTTCCTTGGAACTGTAGGGTCTTCCTAAAATGTTTGGGTATATTTTTGGTTTATGCTTTGTGTCAGGTGGTTCAAAAAATAGGTTATATGTTGGTTGGTAGTTGACGAATATAGTATGTTTGTAATTTCCAAAGGTTATAGATAATATCACCTCGGCTCTAGTTAGTAGGTTTGTTCTTGGCAGTCGGTATGGCCAATATGGCACTTTGTATGGGGGGAAAAAGCTTGATTTTGGTGGGTTTCACTGGCATAAGGTCTCTGCATTTTTCCACTTACATTGCATAAATTTGTATTTTTTTGGAAACTTTTAATATAAATCCTCTTACGTATCAGAAAGAAAACATCCTTAGCAACAATCCCTTTGATGTGTTCAAATATAATCGGTTGTCCTTGTGCTAGTGGATTCTTAAGATTCTCATTATCCTCACTATTCTCAATCGTAGCCCTCCTCACATGATTTAAAATTGGATTCTATCACATTTTGCATTCTCTTATGGTATATTTCATGTCCTAAAGTTGTTTCAATCTCTTTTCCTCCATGTTGAATTCCATAGCCACCTTAATCTCTTTCAAAATATATCTCAATTTCTTACTATCATCAAAATTATTTCTTTTCTATGTGCAATCCTTTATTGATATATCTTTTCTTCTCATAAAAAAATATTTTGATTTATATCCTTTCCTTACCTATTACTAAGGTCTTTACAATGGAACCAAAATATTGGTGGTAGAGGGGGCGTAAACAAAATATATAAGCTTATTCTCTTCACTATTGTATTTATATTGTTGAGTCCCAAAACCATTGCTCCACTTTTTAGAACATAATCTCACTCACAAAGCCAAGGTTGTCATTAAGTGGTTGAAATTGGTTCACTAACAAAATAATCGAGGATTTAAGGTTACCTCTACAAGATTGGGTTTTATCTCCTACACTTTGAGCTCATCTTAGGTTCAAAAGGGTGTTCCCAAGGGTACACCTTAATAATTAATAAAATCTGAAACAAAGGAAAAGAGGGGAGATAAACCAAAATGTAATCAAGATGGTTAACCTCTCTTTTCACTAGTTATTTCATTCAATTATGCATAGATGAATATAAAAAAACAAACCTAACTAATATACCAATAAAAAGGAAAGTTTTAAGAGGGTAAAATGTTGTGTACCTATTGCAAAAAGTGCTTTTTCGGGCCTCAGTAAGGACTCATTCGCCCAATGGAAAATGGGTCCCTACTAAGGTTCTAGAAAATCAATTTCTAGGTTTTGTTCTTCAATGTTTGAAGTTCCAGATCTTAGTGGGAGACTGTCAGAAACCTAAACATAAATTTTGTAGCTTAGTTTTCGTGATCTTGCAAGAAAGATGAAAACTTTGGCAACTTTGCAACTTTCTCCAATTTTTCTCTCCACTTGATCTTCAACCTAAAACCCGCAATTACAATTTTTACAATTTTCACGTAGGTCTTACTCACATTATTCTCCAATGTCTATAGGTGCACAAAATTAATTGACAAGGATAACTTCTCATGCAATCCATTGGGCCAACAAGTTTTATGGTGAAACTCTACCACTACAGTGACTATTGACAATACACAGGAAAACTGCCTAATGCCACCGTTATCTTATTGTTTCCATCATCGTAACATTTCCTGCCATCTACCAATTTCATCACTTTTATCCATTGTCTTAGCGAGCCCCGCACTATAATGTCCCATCATGTTATGTATGTTTCTATTTTTTTTATGCATTTTTATATGTTATCATGTCTAAGACATGTGGTTTTCTCGAGAGATTAGCCACATCCAAAAGTGATATATATATATTATATTCTAAATTTTTTTATGAATAATTTTATTTAACTTTTAATTAAATTAAAAGATAATGTATAATATTAAAAAAATTGGATGGTTAAAAGGTACATTCATAAAGTTTAAACGAGATCAAGTTTTATTGAAGAAAACTTTTCAAAAAGCCAAGTCCAATCATAACATCAAAAATATTAAGTGGTTAATATAATTCCAAAAGGAGGGGGATCTTTATTACCGGGTTTCCCTCATATTGGGATATGATTATTACCAACTAGCTCCCAACTAGTGAGTTTACCCTCTTTCTTAGAATTATCATCTAAAGGTTGTTGAGCACAAACTAGAGAAATAACGAACTCTAGCCAAGGAATTTTTTAAAGTGTGGCCAGCTAGGAGCACCATGTTTTTTAGAAGAGACAAAAGGAGGTCATGAGGGTTGGGACCATCCATAGGTAGCAATATATTTATTTCCCAACAATTGAGAGTCATGAGATTTGGAACCATAGTTTATTCTAGGAAATTGGTTGCAACCTCACTTGTATCCTCAACGAGAAGAATAGGAGGGAGGCAAGACTTTAGCAATAGTGTAGGGAGCATTGTCTAAGTGACCTCAAAGATCTTGTAGATGGGTCACCTTCAGTGCAAATTTTGTAGTTTGTACATAAATTTTCATAAGCGTATTAGATAAAATTATAACTTGTTTGGTGTGGAGCCTAATCAGTCTCCAAGTGGGAGATTGTTGGTATGTGATGACTGATCATGCTATACTGTACACTCTTCATGTATCCTTGCTGGGGTTTGAGGTGAGGATGGGGCCTGGGTGGGGGTTCGAGGGTAGTAGTCCCCAAGAAATCTTTTTTTCCTGATTTGCACTTCCTCACCGACAAAAAAAAATTTGACTTTGTAAAACCCTGATTCTGGAAGCTTCTAAAAAAGCTTGTTAGAATTTGTTGGGATGGGAGTTGCAGTAGTGAATTATTAGCGAGATTGTTATATGTTTTACACTAGATAATAAAATCATTGGATGGCTGCGATTTTGTGGATGTAGCTCGAATTGGGTGAACCACGTTAAATTCTCTATGTTGTTTTGTTTTTGCTATATTTTTCTGTGTTTTATTTCTCTATTTTATTGATCAAATATTCATTTAACTATTAGATATTTTCCTTCTAACCCTAACAAGTGGTATTAGAGAGGGTTGTGTTCGATTATCGTCTGCAGGAAAGTCTCATGGTTGAGTAGGAGTCTCATAGTTAAGTGGGAGCAATGGCAGACGAGGGTAAATTGAAGGTAGATAAATTCAATGGGCAGAACTATCAGTTATGGAAGATGTAGATGGAGGATTATCTCTATCATAAGGATTTATGGAGGCCATTGGAAGGAATATCCAAGAAACCGACAATAATGAGTGATGATGATTGGAATCTTCTAGACAGAAAGGCACTGGGAGCCATTCGTTTATGCCTGGCACAATTGGTGGCATTCAATATTACAACAAAAAAGACAATTCAAGAGTTGATGGAAACCCTGGTGAAGTTATATGAAAAGCCTTCCACCTCAAATAAGGTATTTCTTATGAAGCATTTATTTAATATGAAAATGGTAGAAGGTGGGTCAATTGTTGACCATTTAAATGAGTTTAATACAGTTACCAGTCAATTAACTTCTGTAAATGTGAACTTTGATGAAGAAATTAGGGCTCTTTTGATTCTATGTTCTTTGCCTGAAAGCTGGAATAACTTGGTAATGGCTGTTAGCAATTCTATTTCTAGTTCAAATACATTGAAATTTGATGATGTTGTTGGTGTTATTTTGAGCGAGGAAATTCGTAGGAAAAGCTCAGGTGGAACATCCACATCAGATAATGTTTTGAATGTAGAAAGTAGGGGCAGAAAAAAGGAGAGAGGAAGAAATTCTAGAAGTTGTGGCAAGTCACGAGGAAAATCAAAGGACAAAAGGTCCCAATCTAGAGACAAGAGGGATTGTTGGTACTGTGGTAAGCCAGGTCATTTAAAGAAAGATTGTTGGTCTCGAAAAAATAAAGGAGACAAAAAGGAAGACAATAAAGAGGAAAATGTGGTAAGTAATAAATCTAATGAGGATGATTTGATTCTTTCCCTTGATAATGCTGATGATTCTTGGGTGTTAGATTCAAGGGCTTCATTTCATGCTACGCCCCATAAAAGTTATTTTCTTGATTATGTCCAAGGGGATTTTGGGCTTGTTTATTTGGGAGATAACAAACCCTGTCAGATTGTTGGAAAGGGAAGAATCAAGATTAAGTTGCAGAATGGGAATCATTGGCTACTACATGAGGTAAGGCACGTTCCAAAGTTAAAAAGAAATTTAATTTCAGCAGGGCAACTAGATGATGAAGGTTGTGTTGTTACATTTAGTGATAAAAATTGGAAGGTTACTAAAGGTTCCTTAGTGGTAGAAAAAGGTGTGAAAGTAGGAACCTTATATCTTTGTATAGGTCATACCGTTCCTTCTACTTTAGCTATTGCAACTAAAAATCAATGTTCAAGAATAATTGTTGCAGTTTACTAGGTAGAAAATCGGACAATTGCTATGGATTCTAAATCAGCACTGTGGCATAATAGACTTGGGCATATGAGTGCAAAAGGTATGAAGTACTTCATTCAAATAATTTTTTACCAGGTTTGAAATGTGTTAATATGGATTTATGTGAAAGTTGTGTGTATGGAAAACAAAAGAGAATTAGTTTTCTCTAGGATGGGAAGCAAAAGAAAGATGAGAAGTTGGAGCTTGTGCATGCGAATGTATGGGGACCAGCTCAAGTATCTTCTCTTGGCGGCTCTCGATATTATGACACTTTTATTGATGATGCAACAAGGAAGGTATGGATTTATTTCCTTAGGTAGAAATCTGATGTATTTGAAACTTTTAAGCAATGGAGAAGCTTGGTTGAGAATGAGACAAGTAAAAAGTTAAAATGTCTTAGATTTGATAATGGTGGTGAGTATTGCAGCAAAGAGTTTGAAGATTATTGTTCCTCTAATGGTATTCGTAGGTAGAAAACGGTTCCAAAGACTCCATAGGAAAATGGAGTGGCTGAGCGCATGAACAAAACAATAATGGAGCATGCACGAACTATGAGATTGCATGTTGGGATACCTTTAAACATGTGGGTAGAGGCTGTAAACATTGATGTTTATTTAATCAATAGAGGTCCCTCTAATCCTTTGGGTTGTGGTATTCCAGAGGAAGCATGGACAAGTAAGAAGGTGAGTTATTCTTTTCTCAAGACCTTTGGTTGTGAAGTATTTGCACATGTAGATTTTGAAAATAGAACCAAGCTTGATGAAAAATCAAAGAAATGCATATTTGTTGGATATGGAATTGATGAATTTGGTTATAGGATTTAGGATTTTGAAAATAAAAAATTTGTGAGAAGTAGGGATGTCATATTCAATAAGAAAGTGTTGTACAAAGATTAGTTGCAACAGCATGAGAAGAAATAAAATGATTATGTAGTGCTGGATGATATACCAAACAATGATGTTCCAGTGGTTCCTCACACTCTGCAACAACAACAACAACAAAAACAAATACCCCAAACTCCAGTGAATGTTAGGCGATCTTCAAGGATAAGTAGACCTCCAGAAAGATTTTCTCCCTCTTTGTATTCTACTTTATTAATTGATGTTGGTGAACCAAAATGTTATAATGAAGCTATGCAGGTGGATACCAAGGTTTAGTGGGAGCATGGAATGGAAGAAGAAATGGACTCCTTGCTGAAAAATTAGACTTGGGAATTATGCAAGTTGCTTGCAGGTAAAAAGGCTTTACCAAACAAATGAGTTTATAGGATGAAAGAGGAGGATGGAGGTAAGAAAATATTCAAAGCCAGATTAGTTGTAAAGGGGTTTGCACAGAAAAAAGGGTATTGATTTTGATGAAATATTTTCTCCAGTTGTTAAAATGACTTCTATTCGTATAGTTTTAAGTATTGTGGCTACTGAAGATTTTCATTTAGAACAGCTTGATGTTACAACAACCTTTCTCCATGGTGATTTGGAAGAGGAAATATACATGGAACAACCACAAGGATTTGAGGTCAAAGGTTAGGAGAAATTGGTGTGCAGATTGAAGAAAAGTTTATATGGCTTGAAGTAAGCACCTCGACAATGGTATATTAAATTTGATAGTTTTATGGTTGAGCATGGCTACAGTTGATGTAATTCAAACCATTGTGTTTATTTTAAGAGGTTAGATGATGATAGCTACATTATTTTATGTTTATATGTTGATGATATGCTTGTAGCGGGGTCTAACATGAATCACATAAAGGAGTTAAAACAAAAATTAGCAAATTCATTTGCTATGAAGGATTTGGGGGCATCAAAGCAAATCCTTCGTATGAAGATTACAAGAGATAGGAAAAACAAAAAAATATTTTTATCTTAGGTTGATTATGTTGAAAAGGTGTTGTAGAGATTTAATATGGAGAATGCAAAAGCTGTCATCACACCTTTGCCCAGTCATGTTAAATTGACTAAGGATATGTGTCCAAAGATACAAGAGGAGGAAGAAACAATGTCCAAGGTACCATATGTTTTAGCTGTAGGTAGTTTAATATATGCCATGGTATGCACACGACTGGATATTGCACATGCTATAGGATTTGTTAGCAGGTATATGAGTCATCCCGATGTTGAGCATTGGAATGCGGTAAAATGGACTCTTAGGTATTTGAGAGGTACATCCAACAAATGTTTATGTTTTGTGGGCTCTAATCCTTATTTAAAAGGCTATGTTGTCTCAGATTTGGCATGGGATATCGTTACTAGGCATAGTACCACAAGTTATGTATTTACAGTTGGTGGGACAACAGTGAGTTAGATTTATTAGTTGCAAAAGGTGATTGTTTTATCCACCAAGGAGGTAGAGTATGTTGCTGCAATAGAGGCAGCAAAGGAGATGATATGGCTGCAAATTTTCATGGAAGAGTTGGGAAAACAACAGGCTGAAAATTACTTGTTTATAGATAGCCAGAGTGCTATACATCTTGCAAAGAATTCTTCCTTGCACTCTAAAACCAAACACATACAGTTGAGATATCATTTCATTCGGTCAGTGTTGGAGGATGAACAGGTAAAGCTAGAAAAGGTACATACAGATGCTAATCCAACATATATGTTTATGAAGGCGATGGCAAGGGAGAATATGAGTTCCTCTTCAGCTTCAATTGGCCTTCAAAGTTGAATTCAAGTATAATAGCGTAGCAGGGTCCAAGGTGCTTATTTCTAGTGGGAGTTGTAAGTGCAGCGGTGTCGTCCAAGATCAGTCTCCAAGTGGGAGATTGTTGGTATGTGATGACTAATCATGCTATACTGTACACTCTTCATGTATCCTCATCAGGGTCCATGGCTGGGCCGGGCCCTAGGTAGGGGTTCAGAGGCGGAAGCCCCCAAGAATTATTTTGTTCCGACTTCGTCACCAACAAAAGAAAAAAAACCGACTTTGTAAAACCCTAATTCTAGAAGCTTCTAAAAATATTGTTATAAGCAATTGGGACGGGAGTTGCAATAGGGAATTATTAGCCAGATTGTAATATGTTTTACAATGGAATAATAAAATCATTGGATGGTTGCGGTTTTGTGGATGTAGCTCAGACTAGGTGAACCACATTAATTCTCTATGTTGTCTTGTTTCTGCTATATTTTTCTTTGTGTTTTATTTCTCTATTTTATTGATCAAATCTTCATTTAACTATTAGATATCTTCCTTCTAACCCTAACATAACTTTAGTGTATAGATAGAAATGAATATCGACAAAATATCTTGGAAAATAACAACATTTCTATCTTTCCAAATGCTAAAGAAAATATACACCCTAAAAGCATGTCAATTTTGGCTATAATTGAAAGTAAGACAAGGTTAATCCCCTAAAACAACCATATTCGATAAAAGGGGTAGGTATGAAAGACCTAAAAAATCATAAATCCAATTTCAAGCTTCTTAACCTATGGTGAAAAACCAACAAATATGCTTGAGAGTTTGTAATTATCCACAAAATGGATAACAGGGATTAGGAATGCCCAAGTGCATTAAGTGAGAACCATATTGGCAAGAGACATTGCAATTTTTTTCTAGTGTTTTCATTGATGGCAACCCTATTCTATGATTTGATCCACACGTCATCATTTGATCATACTGACAGTCAGATTGAAGACAGTCAAGCTAGAACAGAGCATCCGACAGTTTTGTATTCATCGATTTGCATGAAATTTTTTGTTGTCATTTTGAGTTGTGGATCTTAGGGAAGATTGTTCGATGTATGACTTGTGTTATATGTGAATCTTAGTGCCTTGTATCGATTTGTGTGCAAGTCAGAAGTTTCAGTTGGTTAATTTTTTCTTCATTAGTGTATGAAGGCCAACTAAGTGGATATAGCGTGTTGCAGATATTCAAGGAGTAATTATTTAAGTGCTTTTGTATTTGAGCATTTTAATTTGGGTCCTAACTAAGTTGTGGCTGAATTTTGTGGATGTGCATTGAATATTACTCATGATTTGAGCCAACAGTTATAAATATTTTTCATGTTCTATTGAAGCTAACATGTGATTAAATCTTTAGTCGCGGATATATATAAGTGATCGATTATATCATTTTGATAGATGAGAAAAGTGTGTTAGAGTGTGTTGCGAATATAAGAAGGGTTATAGAGCGATTATGGACAATTTCACATATGAATTAAGGATTTTGTGATGTGAGTTAGAGAAAAGTAGAGAAGAAGTGCAAAATCAGTTAGAAGGTCAGAAGATCGATTGATAAGCCCAACCAGAACTGTAATTAGGAATTTGTAGATGCTACTTTCTCAGTTCAATGTTTTGGATCTAATCCAAACTTTTGTAAGGAAGTAAGCCTTTCTATTTTGAGTAGTGAGCTCTAGGAAGTGTGCCTGAATGCAAGTGCATTCCCATTTTGTAAACATATTTTTGAGTATACTCAGATCATATTATGGATTGGCCATCCACCGTGGTTTTTCCCCTAACAGGGTTTCCACGTAAAAATCCTTGTGTTATGGTGTTGTGGTTGCTTGATTTATGTTCATGCATATTTCTTTTGGTTGAATGTTATAAGCATTTTGAAGATCAGATTAATAAAGTTAATTTTTGCAGAACACTAATTCACCGCCCCTCTCAATTTTCCTTGTTTCCAACAATTGGTATCAGAGCTTAGTTCCTCGAAAGAAGTTTAACAGCTTGGAGAAGATCTTGGAAAGTGTTTCAATGGATTCAAGTAGTCTTCAACAACAAATTTTGGTGGCCCTAGATGATCTTGATCAGTCAAAATCTAAGAACCGAGAATTGCAGGAAAGTCTCATGAATGCTGGGAAAATCATTTAATCACTAAAAGACAAAATCAATGAGTCAAGAGAAAAGAGAAAAGAACTCTGTGATAATCTTAAGTAGAAAGAAAGTAGAAACATGGAAGGTGAACAATTGAGTCAAGCTTTGAAGGAGAAGACAAAAGAATGTGAAAAGGTTACTAGAGAAAATGCAATCCTGAAGCATGAGATGGAATCTATTATGATGAGGATGACCAAGGAGATTGAAGACAAAAAGAAGAATGAAGAGAAGCTTGCATAGTCCTTGAAAGAAAAGTATAAAGAATGTAGCCGAATTACTGATGGATTCAATCAGTTGGAGCTTGAATTGGAAGAATCTAAAAACAATAAGGAAGTGCTTGAAAAGAAAATTGATGATCTGAGAGATGAACTTGCTACTGCAAATGAGTACAAGGAGAAGTTCAAAGTTAGCTCAACCAAGCTTGATGAACTGATTAAAAGTTAGAGGACTAATGGTGACAAGCAAGGTCTTGGTTATGAGGAAGGAGAAAGTTCCAGATTTGGAAAAAAGAGATTTAGGCAAGGAAATCCGATGAACAAAGATGGAAGGTATTCGGTAATACAACCTAATGCTCAAAGATTCAATGGTTACTATTTTTCTTGTAACAAATTTGGTCATATGGCTTCTCAATGTAGACACAAAATGAATCCAAGTGGTCCATCATTCTCAGGTCAGTGCTTTAATTGCAATAAGTTTGGTCATAAGTCGAATGAATGTAGAAATGTGATGAACAACTTTCATAGAGATGTCAGATGTTATACATGCAATAGATTTGGCCATATTGCTAACCAGTGCAAATGAAGAGAAAATCAGTGGAACAATTGGTCTAGACAGAGAAATGTTGTGTGCTACAACTGCAAAAAATTTGGTCACACTGCTAGATTCTGTTGGAGCAAAAAGGGTCTGATAAATCAAAACATGTAGAAGAATGTTAAGGGAAAAGGAAAAGTTTCTACAGATGTGATCAGGAAACAAATGGAGAAGACATGGGTGAAAAAGAGTCCCTCTAATGTAGGAAATAGATCTACACTAGAATTTGGATCTGATAATTCCTCTGGGAATTAGTTTTAGGCCTTTGGCCTAGGGGGAGCTGTCAAGAAAATCTTTTAACCCCCTATCAGTAACTGACACTAGGATGCGGATGAGTACATTAATTGCATAGATGTTCTACAAATGTTGTTGAATCAATTGGAGAAAGTATTATGCAGTGTTAAAGGTCCACAGAAGAATTATCTTTCACAATGCATGGAAACAGGGTATCCAAATGAGTTAGGGTAAAAGCATTTATTGTGACAAAAAGGTTAGGTGTGGGAGTGATAAAAGGTCATTTCTATCTTTCATTTGTCACTTTGCATTTTGAGGAGAAGAAGTTTGGAGAGATTTGAGGTGAACTTTGGTGAATTGTGGCAAGATTCAAGTGTGAAGGAGATACATAGATCAAACGCTAATCTGATGAAAAGGTATTTATTGAAAAACTTGCAAATTTTTGAATTTGAGAAAATGGCTACTCTGTTGGTAGTTGATGTCAAGGATAGACTCTGTTCGAAATTCAAGTGGCATCCCTTCAAGTCTGTTGAGACCAAGCCCTTAGGTGCATTTTCATCTGTTTTGTACTGTGTCTTGCATATTGAAGACATTAGGGCATACATTCATGCAAATATTGAGGATTTATGGAGCTCGCAATTGTTGAATTTGTATTCCAATCATGTAGTTGGAGAGGATTTCTATGTTAAGCCAGAATTCAAAACCCTAGAAGAGAAGAAATTCATGCAAATTGTGAAATTCCCCGTGTTTGATGAAAGCGAATGGGACCGGTATATCTTGAGCTGAGTTCATTCTGAATTTATGTGGTTGAGTCAACCTTTTAAGATTACAAAAGAGGCCATAAGCGTTGTTACAGGTTTAAGTTCCTCCATTGGGTTGCCGATCTTGAAGTCCATGAAGAATCAGATGGTTACAGATGCAACCGGTTCAAATTTTGATAAAAGAGCCATGACAATTGATGATATCATTGAAGTGGATGTGAAATTTTCCTCGATGGTCATTGGTTACAAGATTTATCACTCCAGTCGGGATAATTTAGTATCCGGTACAACTATTTATGCAACATATCAGATTGTGAAGGAGAATGTAGCTAGATTATGACCTGTGTGAGTTACTCAGGAGTCAATTGATGGAGAATCTTGGTAAGATTAAGAAAGATAAGAAAAATTACTTTAAGTATGGTAATCTATTGCTATGTTTGTTCTTTTAATTCATGAATGAAGATCTGAGAGTTGGGAAAGTGCATTGGGAAGGTGGTAAGCTTGTAGCTATTTAGATTAGAGATATGTTGTATGGAATTGGAGATAGTCAAGCTAGGAAAACTATAATATGGGGATATTTCAAGAACTTTCAGAATGTAATGCAAGCAAGGGAAATAATTTCTACTTCTATTCTAGAGAAGTATAAGGACTCAATCTGTTTTATGGTGGACATTGATCAATGCTTGATGGAAGCTGCTAGTCTTAGAACGGTCTGGATTATGCCAATGGGCTATGAAGTTGATGAGAACATCTTGGAATTATATGCACAACATTTGTTGAGTAAGCCTCATGATCCGATAGAAGAGAGGTTCAAAACTTATGCAGAAAAGGACATGCAATTGCATGAGCAGTTGAAGAAACCTATGATAGTCCAGAGAGTAAGGAAAGAAGTGGAAGTCTTTGCAGAGAGCATGGGTATATATGTAGAAGTTGTGAGAGAAGCCAAAAGGAAGAGAGAACAAGTTGAAGAAAAAAAAGAGCCAACTAGAACTAAATTTGCTAGTCTGGAAACATCCTCTGCCCGAACTAGATCAACAAGGAGCTCTACACCCCTATATGGCCCTGCAATGAAGCCAATCCTTGTGAAAGCTCAAGCCAAGGCATCTGGTAAGAGAAGAAGAATAAGAGCACAAGAGTCTATGAAGTTGTCTCAAAAGATGAAGAGATTGAGTCTGATGAAGAAGTGAAAGAAATAAAGCATATGGGCACCCAAGAAACAAAGGTCACTAAGAACAAGCCCTCCAGTGAACAAGAGAAAGCAAAGAAGAAGGTGAAAACTGAAAAACCAGGTATGTCAATAGAAGTAGAGAAAGCTTTGATCAAGGATGACAATCTTAAGCCACTTTGTAAGTGGTATGACACCTTTCATAAATCCGGTCAACAAATTCTTGAGGAGGCTACAATAAAGCATTTGAGTATTTTCAATAAGGTTCTCATTGAAATAATGTCTGGATTACCCAAAATCCTATATGAAGTTTTGGAAATGAGGAGAGTGAATGCTAGAATCGAAGAACAAAAAATTCTTGCAGATTTATGTCCGGTAATGTCTATTGAGGAAATGAAGAAAATTTTGAATAATTCTAAGAAGGAATTCAAGAGAAAAACAAGGGTGAACAAGCTTATGATTGGACAAACTGAGGAGGTTGCTAAAGAAACTAAGAAAATCCTAGAGACATTTCTGTTAAAGAACATAATCAATGTTGTCTCTGAAGAATTGCATGTTGAAGGTATTGCATCTGGTCTGATGGATGAAGAGGTGAATGAAGATACAGTTGAGAATACTCAGATTCCTCTTGATGTGCATGATATAGAAGTTCCTATGGAGACTGAAGTGCCTAAAGTTGTGATGGTTGGAGAAAAGGAGATGTCAAGTGAAGAAGTTGAGGTCCCTAAAGGAAAACAAGAATTGGTAGCTGAAGAATTGGTAGTTGAAGAAGAGAAGGTTCAAGTAAAGGAAGTTCTAGTGAAAGCAAGAGACACTGCAGAGGCAGTGAAGAAATTTCTAGTAGAGTAGCAAGAATAATTTGACCTTGAATTGGGTGAAGATCCTATTAATTTGTCTACTCTGTCTTTGATTCATAAATTGAAAGTTGCATCATTTTCCCAGGTGAAGGCTAGAGAAGAATTGTTGAAGTCCCACATTGAGGATAATGAACTTTTAAGTCTTGCATCTGGTGTTCTGGAGAGAATCATGCCTACTCATGTCAAGGATCCATCTGGTTCTTCCTCTGGTGAACTAAAGAAGCTCATTAATTCTGTAAGTACTCATTTTGAGTCCCTTGAGAAGTCATCCATGGTTAAAGTTCAAAAAGAATTTGATGCTAAAAGGTTTAGTAGGTTGAAAGAAATGATAGCTAATGATAAATCTTTGTTAGCTACCTGTATGAAGAATATTCAAAGTGCTTTATCTAAAGGTGGAATATCTACAATTCATGTTTGTCTTTGTATAAATTTACTAAGGACAATGAGAAGAAGGTTAAGGATCATGAAAAATAGTTAGTTGCTATTTCTGAAGCCTTTGATCCTTTAACTGTTTCTTTTGGAAGGCAAGAAAGTCAGGTCATATCTCTACTTGACAGAATAAGGATCTTGAATCATGACTGACAGAATTGTGGAAAGAGCATGTGAGCTTAGAGGCCTAATTGGTCCGAAGATGGAAACAATCTTGAGTGCATTGAAGGAAGCTAAAAATGCTATGGTGGTCAGTGATCCAGTGACCCTTGAATCAACAGAGATGCAATCTTATCTATTTTGTGGTCACATGATGATTTTAGAGAGTCTCAAGAAGGGTTGGGACACACGTTTGAATCAGTTGAAGACAAATTTTGTAGATATTTTCAAGTTTGTGTAAGTTGTAGAAGCATGTTTGTACAATTTGAAAATTTTGTTTAATTTTTGTTATACGGTTTCCCCATTTTTTCCATTGATGTCAAAGGGGGAGAGTAGTATAGTGAAAAATGCATATTCATCTCAGGGTCAGTTGTATTTTTGAGCTGTGACTGAAGATATTTTTGAAGTTTTGAAGTTGGCAGTGTAATTCATGTTGGTACTGATCCGACACTTAGTCATTTTTCACTAAGTGTATCCATCAATGCTAAAGGGGGAGATTGTTGGCAAGAGACACTGCAAATTTTTTCTGGTGTTGTCATTGATGGAAACCCTAGTCTGTGATTGGATCTGCACGTCATCATTTGATCATACCGACAGTCAGATCGAAGATAATCAAGCTAGAACAGAGCATCTGATAGTTTTGTATTCATTGATTCACATGAAATTTTCTGTTGTCATTTTGAGTTGTGGATCTCAGGGAAGATTTTTTGATGTATGAATTGTGTTATCTGTGAATCTTGCTGCCTTGTATCAATTTGTGTGCAATTTAGAAGATCTAGTTGGTTAATTTTCTGTTCATCAGTGTATGAAGGCAACTAAGTGGATATAGCGTGTTGCAGATATTCAAGGAGTAATTATTTAAGTTCTTTTTTGTTTGAGCATTTTGATTTGGGTCCTAACTAAGTTGTGGCCGAATTTTATGGATGCACATTGAATATTACTCATGATTTGAGCCGATAGTTGTAAATATTTTTCATGTTCTATTGAAGCTGACATGTTTGATTAAATCTTTAGTCACAAATATATTTAAGTGATCGATTATATCATTTGGATAGATGAGAAAAGTGGGTTAGAGTGTGTTGTGAATATCAAAAGGGTTATAGAGAAACTATGTACAATTTCACTTGTGCATTAAGGATTTTTTGATGCGAGTTAGAGTAGAGTAGAGAAGAAGCGCATAATCAGTCAGAAGGTTAGAAGATCGATTGATAAGCCCAATCAGAACTGTAATCAAGAATTTGTAGATGCTACTTTCTCAATTCAATTTTTTGGATCTAATCCAAAATTTTGTAAGGTAGTAAGCCTTTCTATTTTGAGAAGTGAGCTCTAGGCAGTGTGCCTGAATGCAAGTGCATTCCCATTTTGTAAACATCTTTTTGAGTATACTTAGATCATATTATGGATTGGCCATCCACCGTGGTTTTTCTGGTAATAGGGTTTCCACATAAAAATCCTTGTGTTATGGTGTTGTGGTTGCTTGCTTTATGTTCATGCATATTTCATTTGGTTGAATGTTATAAGTGCTTTGAAGATCAGATTAATAAAGTTAATTTTTGCAGAACACTGATTCACCCCCCCTCTTAGTGTTCCTTGTTTCCAACAAACCAAGTGAAAGAATTTGATAAGGGATACCCCAAGTAAAGAACCAATTTAGACTCAAGAATAGTTGATGAGATAACCTAGAATCTATGATACCAAGTTCCTAGAGAAGACTCAAGCTATCAATGATGATTTAACTAGCCAACCATAGGAAAATGAGAAGAAAGCCGCAAATATCTTTTGTAAGTCTTATAATGATGAAATGGTTTATTAGGTCACCCTTTTCAATCCTTCTATCAAGACTTGAATGACTTGATGCCTATTTTATGAATCAATTGGGGAGGAATGACATCAATAGTAGCCTAAAAGGCCTCTTTATCTTGGTTAGATAACCTAATCTTTCTTTTAATCTCTGGACAATAAAGTAAATTCATGGTATCTCTATGAATGAGATTTGGAAGATTTCTAATGTCTTAATTGAAAAATTTCAAGGTGTGAATCCATTGCACTTTAAGCAATGGACAGGCTAAGAAAGAGTAGGAGACCACTAAATAGATTGGTAGTTGATTGAAAGGCCATTATGTAAATCATTTCACACCTAGAGAAGGCAAGGATTAATAGCCTCCTACGATTTCCAAATTCTTTTAATAAAAAATGTGCCTTCAATTTGAATTGGATCCCTCATAGTGAGGAGAGTGCCAAGATTCTATCATTTCTATGTTGACCAACCAAAAGGCATGCCTAAACTAATACAATTACTAATGAGAATTTCTAGGATTCATTTTCCTCAAGAGCCTTGAGAATTCATTTAGAATATAGGGAAATACCTTAATAACAAATTGAGAGAAAACCTAAGTCACCAACATCATGGGGAAGGTAACAATATTAATGAGTAACTTGATGAAATCTTTGGTGCCCATCATTGTAGGTCCAAAGAAAGTCTCTAAGAAACTTTTCATTATTAATAGGATTTTGAGGGAACCCAATAAGAGAAATAGTACCATGTGTGGTAACCAACACATTAGAATAAATTTATAATTTTCTAGCCAAATAAAGAGGTTTGGTAATCCAGTAATTAAGTTTTTCTCAATCCTAGCAACAATAGCTTGCCAAACGATAATAGGAGAAGCCTTACAAGAAAAGGGAATGCCAAGAAAGTGAAATACTTCCCCATGATTGATTATTTATAGCCAAAATTTTCTAACTAGTATGGATTAAGAAGAAAACATTGCCCTTGGCACTTGATTTTTTTCCAGTGGATACTTGAGCTAGAGACCTTGCAAAATATCAAGGTATTGACTAATCTACTTAATATTATCTTCATCTTCAATAAGGGTAAGAATGAATCATTGCCAAAAAAAAAAAAAATGCTAATTGGTTGGGAGAGCTAGGAAGGGAAATCCTCATAACTAGAGTTTGGGAATTTGCATGAGCTAATAAACACCCAAAGCCTTCCACAATAAGCATGTAAAGAGTTAGAGAAAGAGGGAATTCTTGGCATATGGATTGAAAATGAATAAATGGCTTAGATTGTTGATCATTAATGGTAAAATATATTGATAATTTACAAAAAAATATCTACACATACTAAATAAAATGAGAACCAAACCCAGACACTTGAAGCATGACAAGAATAAAAGTCCACTCAAATAGTTTTAAGGCTCGACAAGATCAATTTTGATAAAAATGGCAGATTGATAAGAACACTAAGTCGATTCCATTCCTTCCCAAACAAAAGATATATTATCCAAGATAAATTTAGATTTGACAAAACTAGTTTCATTATTGTAGATAAGCTAAGGAAAAAGAGGCATAAGATTAAGAGCCAAATCTTTGGCAATAATCTTGTATGAGACATTCAAAAAAGTGATAGGCCACTAGTTGTTGATTTCTTCAAGGTCTCCATATTTAGGTATAAAATTGATATTCCCTTTATTAATTAAATTTACTAGGGATTTAGAATGAAAGGCCTTGATATAGAACTTGTGAAAATAATTTCTCATTGAGTCTCAATAGGCTTTGTAAAATTCACAAGGAAAACCATCCAAACTAGGAGCTTTGTCATTATATATTACAAAAATAACCTTTTATAAATCTTCTTTGGTGAGAAGCTAATTATAAAAAATATGTTGGGAATTAGAAAATTGGTAGGGAACCAAATTTAGGTGCTACTACAAGGAAATAATTCTAAATCAAGTGTACTCTTGAGAAATAAAAACTTTCTCACAGTGCCAAATAAAAAATATCAAGAATCTTGTTAAGGAGTTATTTCCCTTCCCTAATTTGTAATGGTTTGAGATGTGTGGAAAGCATGTAAAATATAGAAAACTCTTTTGAGAACTTGTTCCAATATTAGGCCAATGAATTTGATCCTTGATTTGATCTCCACATACAATGTGAGAATCTATAACCTATTTTATGTGGTAGAGCTAAGCCACTCAAACCTAAGCAGTCAAATCAAAAGGCTACAATTTCAAAGTGATGCTGGCTTGGTCAAGTTGTAAAGGCACAATACACACACCTAGACATTAGCTAATTGAGCTAATTATTTTTTAAAAGAAAAACATATGAACAAATATTAACAATAGAGATATGACATTAATATTTTGTACTACATGCCAATTCCCACACATAGTGTCATTCAAAAAAAATGACACATAAGACATAACCAATATATTATGATGATGCTTTACATCATGCACAATGTCAAACAATGGTAGCACTTACAAGACATCACCATTGCACTAAGCAAGGTGGCACAAGTGAAACACTTACCAATCATGAAATGAAACCACCATGATGAACCTATGAGAGAGTGAAACTACAACACAATGAAAATTGGATCCTAATCCCACAACGGTGTTTTCCCATGAACACCACACAAGGGAAGGATGAGGTCCAAACATACCTCTAATTCATTCCTCAAACACACTCGAAGATACTCACAAGACCAAGAGAAACCTACGCAAGTGGTGGGACAACTAGGAGATATATTGCATCTTGAATATATAGAAATTATCATTTCCCTTGATACAAAACACTTACTAGGCCAAGGTGGGATGTGTATCAATGAAATACATGAAACACAATAAAATAAACATTCATAAGTAGTCGCTCCACTAGGAATACAAACCCCCATCAATGGGAATGGCAAGTCATTTTTATGTAAGGGTATGCTTCCCAATGCAATAGATGGCATAAATTCTAGTCAACAACACTTTTTGATGAAGAAATGACATGGTAAGACTCACAAGGCTAAGGGGAACAACTTTTATATACAAAGGTTCCATAATAAATACCCAAAAATACCTATTATCTAATGAAATAAAGGACTATAATGAACCAAAGGACTGAAATGCACCAAAGGAAAACAAAATATAGAAAGGACACTAGTACACCAAAAACAACACTAACATTCCCCTGCTTAGGTGTCCACTTTTTTCACTAGCATCTAAAATTTGTGCTATAGTCCTTTTATTGCATTGTATTCATGATTAGGGATCGATCAAATGACAACTTCTAGGTATCAATATGCTCAAGGATGACACCGTAGAATGACAAAAGATATTATCACAAATGGACTATAAAATGACCACAAATGATCAAGAGACCATGGTGGATATTCACACCCGATCTCCAAAATGCAACCAAATGGTTAAGACACTTCCCAAGAATTGGAAGGTCAACAAGGGATTCTATGACAAGTCCACGAACATGAGGGACAAAGGGAAATATTATCCAAATTCCCCACTTTTCCTCCTACCGGTAGGGGAACCATAATGGTCCATCACCTTGTGATAGCTCCTAACACACAACCCAGCACTAGGATGATGAAACTAACACATGGGTGTGTGCACAAAGACGAGGAAACAAAAAGTGGCCACAACTAATTTATTATCCATGGGAATAATAACATGATTTAATTATAACATTCTTCATTATGTCTCAATAGTGTTCAATCCTAGTTTCATGCCCAAAATTTTTTAGCCAATCATCATGCCCTAACTTTGTTTGAAGGACAAATACACGACCAATTTTTTTTTAAACATCATCCTAACTTTCGTGGTTACAATAGACACAAAAAATTTACTAAGCAATGATTGCAATGACGTCCACTCTTAAGTAACAACTCAATTACTTGACCAACCAAACTATGATAATATTCTTATTTCTTAAACATCATCAAGTATTAATTATAATGATAATATTACTATCTAGTCACAAGTTATTCCTTAATAAAAAAAATAACATCTCTAATAGTATTTAACCTCAATAGAATTATCATCAACTATCAAAAAAGAATTATTTCATAGAAAATGTTACTATTTTGTACAATCAACCAACAATACTAACATTTTTATTTAATTTTCGTTTGCACCATATTATCGCTAACTAACTGACATACCATTAATAATGTTGCTAACGAACAGACATACCATTAATTACACTGAGAGGAATTCCTATAGTGGCATCATATGTTTGCAGATCCGTGCAAACAAAAAGAAATGGTAGTTACAAAGTCTAACGGAATTCAAATGCATGGTGGAATTCAAACACACATATGGAAGTGGAAGAGGCTTCATTTACAAATAGACTTGTTGAAAAAGCTTTGGCGACTTCAAAAAATGCCATTGCAGATGTAGAACCATGAATGCCTCAAAGACATGTCATCCCATCGAATGCAATAATTTCAAAATCACTTGCAAAATCAATTTGTTGAAAATAATTTAAAAACTATCACGCATCGGACTGCAATTGATGTTGTTTACAAGATCAACAAAGGAATCAATATTTGAAAATGCACAATAGTTACACAGTTTTCTTTATCCTGGGATATAAGAAGGATACAAACAACCATGAAGTGTTTGTGGAGGTTTGATCTTGGGGGCTTGGGAATATTGACATAGCCTTTCATATTGGAGACTTAGTTGATGCAAACTATAGAAGCGTTGTCTAGAATGTAATAACTACATAATGCATATATGTTGAAACGGATTTGAATTTTTTTTAGAAAATGCGATTGGCAGATAGTTATAACATTGGAGACATCCTCAAATATCAATCCAATGTGGGTGTTTTCTCTTCAAAATACTTTATTCAAAGAACTATCATATATCCCAATGTGTTGTTGGATATGGGAACTTTAAAGAATTGCTTATGAAAAGTCTCAAGAAGTTTCTACTTAGAGATTCTCTTGAACTAGCCCCTTGAGAATGGAAATTTTGATATAATTTCAAACAGTTCCACTGATTCCCTCACGACCCCATTGATGATGGATCAGAGGCTTACACAAGAACTGCAGGATAGTGAACAAATTCAAAAAAGGTAAATTCAATGGAAGGCATTCTTAGAATAGGATTGTTGAAAAGGCTATGAAAAATTTCAAGAAAATGCTATTGGTAGGTGTGTAAAGCCAATTTAATTGTCAGTGTTCAAGCCAAAGAAAGGTTTACAAATAATGAATGAACCCAAACCTTTAAATTTTTACCCATCGGGATTATTAACAGAGCCAAGAGACAAGTGACAAGGAAAAATCTACTTTGGATGAAATAAAGAGAAAGATGCCTCATAGGGATTCAATATTCAACATGTTTTCAGATGATGATCTGGAAGTGTACAAAATTATCAAAACACTGAATGTTATCTCCTTTGAATTGGGAAAAGGAATATTAATCAATCAATATAAATATGCAATCGAATAAGCAATGTTAGCACTTTATTCTATTGTATAAACATCCGGTTATGTGGTTGGTGTGGGTTCCCAAAGGGTAGATATTGCACAATCTAGGAAATACAATTACTCTTAATGAAACGTAGATAATAGATCACCAAAGTTGCAGCCACAATCCAAGTCTCACTATACAAAAACAACAATATATGACTAAATAAACTACTAAAAATTGCATATAAATGACTAATTTTGGTCACGTGACTATTAGTAGTTTATTTCTAGTCATTTATAACATGACCAAATTTATGACTAAACTATTTTAGTCATTTATTTAGTCATTGATTTGGTCATTGATTTGGTGATTGATTTAGTCATTGATTTAGTCATTAATTTAGTCATTTATTTAGTCATGGTAGTGATTTATTTAGTCATTGATTGTTGTTAATTGGTCATTTATTTAGTCATGGTAGTCATTTATTTAGTCATTGCTTTAGTCATTAATTTAATCATTACTTTAGTCATATATTTAGTCATTACAAATCAAATCTAACTTAATTAATCCTCACAAATTTATGCATATAAACTTCAAGTATCATAGATATTCAAATATTGAAGTACCATGAAATGAAGACTAAAATGCTTGAACAAATATGATTGATTAGACATAAACACAAACTGATTACAAATCAAGAGGAGCCACAACACAATATTTATGAGTGGATAAAAAACCACTCTCAAAATTTACTTCATTAAGCCTCATTGGCAAATCAAAATCTCATTGGTTACATTCAATGTCTTAGTGACACTGTACGACTTACAAACACTATATAAATAGAATACTCCTATTTTTGTATACTTATACTATTTTCCCCTTCCTTAACTGCGATCCTTTTGGAAGGGCAACAACCTCCTATAGGGGCTCGACCCATTTACTCCCCTTGCAAATCCACAACTTTCCTGTCGCTATTTGTTTCAGCTCCTCCAAACTCTTCCTCGTTGGTATTCACCTTTCACTTCTCCAATTTAGAGCTGCAACTTGAAAATAAGGTTTCAAAATTTGCACATCAAAAGCTTAGAAAATTCAAATAATACAGAGGATAAAATTCAAACATTTTTTTTCCTTTTCCTACTATGGCACCCTAAACTTAGGCACTAGATATAGTGAATGTATCAGAATTAGATATAACACCCATCAAAAGCATATTTGGAAGTAGATTTTTATCAGATATTATAGTTGCAAGTTCCACTAATTATAATAAAGATAAATAGTTTTACCTTTCTGCATCAACTAATGCAATTTTGATAACTTTTAGAGGAACGACAGTGCTAGCCTTTGTCATATCGACATACTCACCTGCAAGTTGCAACACAACATTAAACTTATTAATTAGGCTCAACATCTAAGAAAGAAAAATAAACTTCAAACATTATCAATCCAGTAAAAAAATCATCAATTTCAAAGATCAAAGTAGCCAATGCTTCACTCTCTACATCCTCTGCTACAATCAAAAGAGGCCTTTGTTTCTATGATAAATGCAACAATAAATTATATTATTTGTCAAAACTTATCACTATGTACTTATGAACTCAAGATCATTCAAATTGTCAAACTAATCGACATGACTACCTAATTTCTTTCTATCACATACACTTTGGGTATACAAGATCATTGAGAATCCCAACTATTGAACTATGAAATTCAACAACACAACGATTTTTTTTTTTTTTTTTTTTTTTTTTTAGCGAGGGAGTCGGGTGCGACACAACCCCCATATAACCCCCCGCCCGGTGAAAACCCAGGCCCGTGATCTTTGGCAGGACACACCTACCAGGGGGCCGGAGAGTCGAACCCATGGTGGGCCCCTGGCAGAGGGAACACCTTAACCAACTGAGCTAGGACCGGCGCCCCAACAACACAACGAAATTATATCTTAAGTAAAATGTAAATAAAATCAACATTACATGTCTCATCTTATCAATTGATTTCAAATTGTATATAGACCTTTGTCATATAGCTTAAGGACATCTACAATAGATATGCACAAAATGAATTTGGTCGAAAGGCTTTAAAAACTGTCAAGTGAATACAATTCGCAGGTGCAAAGCCAACATCCTCCTTGCTTGTGCCAAAATGGGAGCTTTGAAACAAGATATGAATATCCATCAATGCATAGACAATACACGATAGTATCTCTATAAGAAATGTGGTCTATGGATTGCAATATTGTAGGATATGCACAAAATGGATTTGTTGAAAAGGCTTTAGAAACTTTCAAGAAAATGCAATTGGAAGGTGTAAAGCCAGATTCCACAAACTTTGCTAGCATACTCCCTGCCTATAATAAAATGGGAGCTTTGGACAGGGTATGTACATCCATCAAAGCATAACAAAAGGTGGATTTTTGTCAGATATTATGGTTGGAACTGCTCTGGTAGATATGCATGCAAAATGTGGAAGCACAGGCAAGGCACGTGAACTGTTTGAAAAAATGCCTCAAAGAGATGTCATCTCATGGAATGCAATGATTGTAGGTTTTGCAGAAAATTGTTTGTTGAAAAGGCTTTTGAAACTTTCAAACGAATGCAATTGGCAGGTATAAAGCCAATTTTTTTGCCAAAGTCCTCCCTTCCTGTGCCAAAATGGGAGCTTTGGGACGGGCTATGAACATGCACCAAAGCATAATGGTAGGGGAATGTTTGTCAGATGTTATAGTTGGATATGCTCTGGTAGACATATATGCAAGATGTGGAATCATAGACAAAACACCTAAATTGTTTGACAGAATGCCTCAAAGAGATGTCATCTCATGGAATGAAATGATTGATTGCAGAATGTGCACAAAATGGATTTTGCAAGGAACCTCTCAAAATTTTTGAATTAATGAAGCACTCTGGAACACATCCTAACATTGTAAGCTTTGCTTGGGTTCTAGATGCATGCAATCATGCAGGTTTAGTGGATGAGGGTTGTACATACTTCACACGCTAGTGACCCTTATTGCATTACAATTTACATATATAGTTGATAATTAGGTGTGCATGGTTGATCAACCATTCATATTTTCACCTCTAAATCTATAAATCCATCATTCCCTCCAAAAATTCGGGGAGCATTCTGAAAAAGTCTCTGATCCATTTATGAATATTTGAATCAAATCATTGTCATATTATCAAAGAGCTTGCACAGTAGTTGAGCATCCACAAATCCATCAAAAAACATTAATCAACAAACCAAGCTAACCAATTAACTAACTTGATTCTTATATTGCTATCATGGTTAAGCATGCTATCACGCCATCGGTGGGACATTGTGTTATCTTTCACCGATATGTTCTAGTGCTGCTGATATGATTTCATTGGTCTATCGGTGGAGCTATGAGGGGAGTTCCCTCGATGTAGTAATGTTAGGCCGATAGTGAATATAGGCTGAGTATTTCCAGCAACACTGCTTTTTTAGTTGGATCCTAAAAATTTTGCAACTTATGTTCTTCCCTAAAACATCTGTACAAGGTTCAAGTAGTAAAGAGATTGATGAAAGATAGAGGAATTAAAAAGATACCTAGATGTTATAGTTGGATATGCTCTGGTAGACATAAATGCAAGATGTGGAATCGTAGACAAAACTACTGAATTGTTTGATAGAATGCCTCAAAGAGATGTCATCTCATGGAATGAAATGATTGATTGCAGAATGTGCACAAAATGGATTTTGCAAGGAACCTCTCAAAATATTTGAATTAATGAAGCACTCTAGAACACATCCTAACATTGTAAGCTATGCTTGGGTTCTAGGTGCATGCAATCATGTAGGTTTAGTGGATGATAGTTGCACATACTTCACACATCAATAACCTTTATTGCATTACAATTTACATATAAGTTGATCATTAGGTGTGCATGGTTGACCTTCGTGCCCGTGTTGGCTATATTGAGGACACCCTAAACATTATTACTAAGATCCTAGTTAAATATGTGGTACATGTGGATCATATATGAATATAGGCTGAGTATTTCTAGCAACACTACTTTTTTAGTTGGTGAACACAACACAATAGATAATTAAATTATGGCCATATTCATACTCCTTTAAATTCCAATCCAGCTCAATATTGGATCTTATATCTCATAAAAAAATTCAAAAGCAATCAATTTCTTTTCTTGAATTAGAATAATAATACATGGAAAACATTTATCATACCTCACTAAGATTAAGTTTCTCATGCAGATGTTGTATTAAAACCTGCAACAAAGTGAATGTAACAACATAAATTTAATAAATCATATAAAAATTGGAAGAATGACAAAGTAGGATGTATTCTTCCAAAGTAGGATGCTACCAAAACAAATCTCCAGTGCAAAACAAATTGCAATTACATCTTAGGTACAAAAAACACAGAGTAAAAAGGTGTTTGCAACATTGTACACACTGATCCTATCACTTACTTCAGGTATAATAAATCACCAAGTAAAACATAGGAAAAAAAGTGTGATTGACTGTCACAATGGAAGTAAATTTCATAGATCTCATGATTTCTTGCAGGAATAGTTCTTACTAGAAAAATGTTGAACATGATTAATAGGTGACTATCATCCTCATCGGATGAAATGTCTACTATAGTCCCTTTTGTAAAATAAATATGGAATATTTCCAACCAATGTTACATTAAGATCTGTTTAAACATTGGTTTTTGAAATATAAATATAATTAGAAAAAAATAATATTAATGTTTAACAGTGACCAAAAGAAAGCCAACAAGACTCAAAAGTACATTCAGTTTTGGTTGAGAAGTAAGAGAGTAAAGTAACTATGGAGAAGAGCCTCACAACTGAGGACCATCTAGAAAGATGTATGTGTTTGTGTGTGTGTGTGTGTGTGTGTGTGTGTGTGTGTGTGTGTGTGTGTGTGTGTGTGTGTGTGTGTCTGAATGTGTATCTCTGTGTGAAGTGTGTGTGCATGCACATGTGGTACTTTTAGTCATTTGTGGACATTTCGGTAATATATTTATATCTTTCTAATTGTAGCCACATTTCAATTTGTAAGGTATGCAATTAACACCTGTAGAAATATTATAGAATGTAATATTGGTAGAGAAATTCATCATTTACATTTTACAAAACCAACTTTAATATATAGTTTATCCATTGAAGATGAGATTCCACATATTAAAGCTACCATAACAATAAAATTACTGAATACCAAACACTAAAATGAACACTATTTGGATCACCTCAAAAAAAATTATAAAAAAATTGACTAAGCTAAAATCAGACAACACTGACTGCCTCATCCAATTATCTTCCTATTCCTCTCTTTTTCCCTTTCCAAGGTTTCAATAAAAACCTTTCAGACTTTGAAGATTTAATTTTTTAAGTTATGGAGTCTTGCATGTGAGCAATTCATTGCAAATCAAACCCAAGACAAGAAATGTATATAACCATTGGTTGGTGATTGTACCTAATCAAATTATTTAACTCTAAATATGGTAATCATGTATCTTTTATGATATCGTTCAAAAAATTATTATTAACTACATAAGATATACCAAAATGGACAAAGCATTTTAGTGTCCATTTTGATGAGCTTGCAAAAAGAAAATACAAATGAACTCAAATTAAGATAGAACTAACAACCTCCTCTAGTTTTCTTCTTTGCCTCTCTCTCTCTCTCTATTTCCCACTTCCAAGGTTTTCATAAATTAGCCTTCCTGTTTATTAAATTTAAACCTTTGGGATATGGACCCCTCCAAAGTCCTTCATATGACTGATTTATTGTAAAATCCAACACCAACCACCGACAACCATATAACCACTAGTTAGCTTTATCTACCAAGTCAGTATCATTTAACTCTTTGTAATATGACAAAAATTATAATGTTATTCAACAAAGGGAACCAATAAAACTTAACATATCTTACACTTAAATGGAAACAACCCCTAAATATCCATTTATATGACTTCAAGAAATTTTTTTAAGGGGTGCCTACTACTATTGAAAGATGAAGAAACAAAGACTTCGCTAAACCAAATTGCAACAAAGCTTAGGATTCATTTTAAGGCATAAAAAACCCCAAATAATATATTAGATCTACTGAAGAAGATGTTCCAAAATATTTATGAATACAATATTTACAAATTGAATCATGACCCATATGCATTTGATCCATTATTGTCTGAAAAAATTGTGGACTATCTAGCTCATGTGAAGGATTATCTATTTCAATTGGAGGAGTGTAGCAGGGAGTAAAAAAAAAGAATGGTGAGATCATTAAGATCATTCTTGAGAACTTGAAGCCACCATATGATTCATTTCTCTCCACATTTTTCTCTAATTGAACTTTGATAAGAGAAGAAGGTAAGACTCTTTCTTTTATTTGATTGAGCTCCTTGTTGGTTGTGGAACAAGAGGAGCTCACCATGATGGATCTTCATGGTTCAAGATAGCAAGTTCATTGTCCAAAGCTATCTTTTATTGTATTTACTATCATAACAAGGTTCCTATGGAAGTTGTTTGTGACATGGCAATATAATTGAAATGGTGTGGTAGGAAGCCAAGTTTTGTTCACTATAAAATGTTTGATTGTGGCTTGGGTCCATATTCCATATGAAATAAGGAAAAATATTGATTCTAAGAACCACAAGTGCACAATGGAAATCTATGCAAAGGAAACCAAGGCCTAACAATAATGGGATCTTGGTAAAAGCCAAATCATCATTAAGAGAGATGTCATATTTGATGAGATGGCTTCATTTTAGGATGCATCAACATGCATTGCAACTCCCACTATTGTCCAATTATTTGGTGCAAATGAAGATAAGACACCTAGTTCTATTTTGGAGGCTCTCCTTTAGACATGAATTTTTAGGATCTTTCAAGTGTTGATGAGGCTGTGTTAGATGATACTGCATCATTTTAGGTGTTCAAAGGAAAAAGATCTAGATTTTAGCTCCACCATGTTGGGTGATGTTGATTTGAGACATGAGACTCCCATTTTCAGGGGGTATATCAATCAACTTGATCAAAAACTAGATGGGTGTTATTTTTCTTGGGGTGATGGAGCCAATAATTGAGAGGGCATTGTTGCAGATGGGAGCATTTCTCATCATTTAAGGTCTTTCTACTACATTTGATCAATATGTGGTCTTGTGGGGTGGCCATACCATGGAGTCAACATTATTATTTTATCTTTACTTGCAAGAATTGGTTCAAGAAGAAATTCAATTATCCATGATTGTTGTCATTCAAAATATGATGTGTTGATTAGGTGAATTGTTCAAGGTTGTAAGGCCCAAATCTAGAATCCTATGGTAAATCAAGTCATTGGCATTCTAGTGCTTTGTTTCAGTTCACTGACATGGATATTTGGATCATGAAGATTTTTGAGCACTTTCAAATTGCATGGACTGTTCATTAATTGAACAATTATGTCCAATACACCATATCAGGGCTGAAATTTTATCATTTTTTATCCTTTCATTAGCATTGTGGGGTGCAAATGGTGATGGACTTAGTATGAAATTCACAAACCATGTCAGTAATTTTGTTTTCCTGAAAATTTGATTTCCAATAACTTGCTTTCTTTTTAGTAATTATCTTTAGAGATTGTAGGTTTTAGGCCTTGTGCACAAGATCTAATTGTCATTGTAGTTAAGAAGGCATTGATTTGCATTTTTGGAGTATATATTTCTAGTCGAAGATGATGAAGTTGTCTTAGGTTTTGCATGATCAGTTGGGACTCTAAAGGATGAATGTAACAAACCTACAATTGTAAATGGGGCCGCACCTACCAATTGAGCTTATTATATGATATTCCTTTTTTTTTTTTGAAGAAAATGTTTGTTTAGGAGGGTGACACTACCTCAAGATGGATCCTTTGTAACAAACTGCAACCCATTATTTCACTCAATTCAGATGAGAATTGGTTTTTTTTCACAATGAACAAAGTGAGATATCTATGCCACTCTTTGTAGAAAGTAAAGGTTTGCCTATGATTTGATTCAATCCCAATACTGGGTCATGTGAGCAGCAAATTTTTTTTGTTCTACTCAAAGTAAGTTTGGATCAGTGAATAACTTATATGATAGAACTTAAACCAAAAATCCCACTAGATGTTGGGCATGTTATGACATTCATTTACTTGAGTAGCAGAGAATTTCCACACAATTGATTTCACAAGTTGCTAGATATTATTTTTGTGGGGAACTTGGAGTATTTATGGATTCCATTCATTCTATGAAAAGAAATAGATTGGATTCAAAGAAAGTACTAAAATTGGTGTATGTTCACAACTTCCTTATCTTTTTTCTAATGGCAACAAAAAATATATAGAGAGACAATTCAAGAAACAAGGCCAAAAGGTTGATGACATTACCTTTGGTAACAAATCCTAGAGAGATGGACTTATAGAATTTTCCTCTCTTTGTGGACTGCCAAGATGAACCAAAGCTAGATAGTAATGTTTATCATATGAGTAATTTTGTTACATGATGCATTTGATCTTGACAATGAAATGATTGTAAGTACTGGTGGAATACTAGGCATAGTGGTATTGCAAATGTAGATTCAAGGTCATGATAGCCTTTCATGACTTATGAAATAGTGAACTACAAATTACATGTAGGGCATATGCGTCTGTTAGTTTCACACATATTCAATTTTGATATAATGATGAAAATGAGTAGTTTAATTTTCTGACGAGTCTTTAAAATGCATGTTTGTGATAATCACAAATCAAAATCTATAATTTTATGTGTTTATCACTTAACATTATTGTCAACTGACTTATTAAATTTAATTTTTTGAGAGATGTGAGCCATTTCCATCATTTTAAATAGGGACACTATTGGCATAACATTACTACATTAGGGAAACTCCCCTCATAGCTCCACTGATAGACCAATAGGGTGGGGGCAGTCAGTTCCATTTTATGTAATGTGGTAAGAGTCATATAGGTAACACTATGTTATGCTGGGGAACTCTTCTTGGAGGTTCTAAATAATTTTCCTCTTTTTTATAAGACTGTGTTGGCAGTGCAACCTGGATCACAGTTGTTTGGTTGGATTCCAAAACCAGACAATGAGGTGCAGTTGTGGAAATATCATAGAGAGAAGCTACAAGCTACCATGATGATTTTTCTGAGCGATTTTATATTAGATTCTTGCTTAACATGGCTTAAGACATGTGCAGATGATATTCTCTTTGCAGATAGGCTTGGGGGAAAGTATTTGCTTGATCTTGTGAAAAGTGGCAAGGAAATTGCAAAGAATGAGACATTGATCAGAGAAACATTGGACAATTTGGATGCATTTGAAGGGAGCTTGGAGTGGCTAAAAATGGTTTTTGGTTCAAATGTTGAGTTTCCGTCGCAATGCATGTGTGAGATTGTTTTGAAGCACTCAAAGAGTCTACGGTTTTGAAAGCTTGTTTGTTAGTAGGATGAAACAAATAATAGCTAATGGATTTGCAGATCTGCATGAGAGATTTAAGGTTGGTAAATGCCTTGAAGCCATAGTTACATCTCTGACAAGTTACAAAGATGTTGAAACCCATTTGCACAAATTAACTACTAGTGAGGGTTGGCTTGTCAAGAGAGGGGACCTAAAAAGTGTCAATTTACCTGGGTTGAGTTTTAGATTTATGATGAAAAATGATGAAGACTAGTTTGATTGCCTTAACACTTATTTTGGAACTGAGGTTATTCAAATAAAAGATACCATAGATGAGGGGTCCAAGAATATTTTGGAAGACCTCCTAAGTTTTCTTCATGCACATAAATCTCCTTCAAGGATAAATGATTTAGCACCTTATTTGTAAGAGAAACACTTCCATTTTATCTGAACATTGATTGTTGAGATTGAAGAACATCTTGCACATCTTTCAAAAGCTCTCTATCAAGAAATGAAAAATGGGGAGACGCCTGAAAAAATGAACAAGGAGAGACTAGAACCAACAATTATAGTGGAAAGGGAACTTTTCTTAGGAAGGATTTTAGTTGCTCTCAGTTTTCATTCAACTTCCCTTCCACTAGTTCTTGGCTTGTCTCAACTCTGGTTTGTTGAGAAAAAAGCTTCAGTTTCAGGGAAAGGATCTTCAACTTTTAGATATTCCAGTATTGATTTTGATTACCCTCTTCTAGACAGTTGTAGAAGACAAATACTAATGAGAGGGGCCGGGTTGAAGCTTGAATCATAGGATAAAAATAATAGCACCAAATTGAATAAACTGAGAAGAACTATGCACAATCTTTGTATCAGAGCTCATAGCATGTGGATATTGTGGATAACTGAAGAGATTTCAGGCATTCTCACAAGAGATCTAAGGGGGGGTGATTTGTTATCCATGAAAACTCCTTTGAAGGTCTGTATTCTCATTTGCATTGCATATTCCATTTGTTGTGGCTTATGGAGTTGGTTTCATTTCCATGATTCATCTAATCACTGATCTCTTCTTGTAGTTTTCATGAGATTTCTTCTAGTTCTAATTTAAGTCATCATGGCTTATATCTTGATATATTAATAATTGAATGAAAATAAAGCATCTAGAGTAAAGAGCTACATTTGATTCTTCCAGTCACTTCAGACTCTTTATTTCCCAATAAATGGAAAAGACTAACATGTGCCCTTTCAACCCTTCTAGTCCATATTAATCATGAAGATGTAATCTATAAGTATGCAGAAAAGTATCAAAGGGGAGCCAAAAAGTTAGAGATTTTCATAGGGCCTATGAATCAGCTCGTGTTGTTTTTATATGAAAATATTGTTGTTTGTTTTCTATTTATAATATTTATTGGCATCATTTGTGAACTCCTATTTTTGGGAATTCAATAAGAGTTCTCAAACAAAGTAGGATGCCATCTTTTGTACAATTGAACATTTAAAGGGAATTTGAAACATGATTTTATTTAATTTTTAGTTTGCTTCCTCAAGGAAACCTCATAAAATTCCCTTTTCTGAGTGCATTCAAACCGCCTACTGCTTCTTTTCTTTTACTGCTGCAAGTCACAATTTTAATGTTGTATGTTTGCTTCATCTCTTGTAGTTTTTTGTTCCATGATTTCAAGGCTTACCATTTATTAGTTTGTGATTTGTAGGGTTGGGGAGAAACCGAATTGAAATAAGAGCATGAGGGTGGAGGTCAACTAGAGACTAAGATATCCCTTCCAGCTATGACTTCTCTATATATTACTACATTTCTTTTTCAGGGATGTCAAGAGATTTATAGAAAAACTTAACATTGCGATTGAAAAAGTAAGGCTACTTAAGGACATGATAGGACCTCTATTGCAAGTGTGCTGATAACTTAATCATTCCCTTCTCCAAATCCTAAATTTTATTATTGGAGAAGGAAACCCTCTTTACTCGAAGGCATTGTATTACAGGTGTGTATTGTGAGAGGAGATTGTGAGAGAGCGTAGAGGAAGTTGCAACAAATGTGTTGTAAGTTGTATCCCTTCATTTTTTTGGATAGAATAAAGGAAGGATTGGCTATTTCTCGGTGGACCTAGCCTATATTGGATGAACCACATATATTTGTGTCTTTGTGTTTTATATTTTATTTCTACGTTCATTTTATTGTATATTGCTCTACGATTCTATTCCTAGCACTTTCTTGTATTTTGGCTTGCGTTTGCATTCAAAGCATGTTTTGACTATCAACATCAACACAAGTAAGGGGAAGAAAAGATAATCAATACGTGAATACATGTTTGTATATTATTTTTTATAACCACATACAATTCAATTGAAACATCACAGTTATACTTGTTGCTACTAAATTTGTGTTTAATCTGTATGGTTTTAATGTTAAAAGTAGACCCCAAGTTGATGAATAGAGATAGTAACACATCCAGGTCAATATTATCCACAAAGAGATTATGATGCCATAGAATGATAACAAGTCATTTGATACCTGAAACGATCAACAATTATGAAAATGACACATATAGCTCAATCAACATTCAAGACAAGATAAAGGCGTGTGTGAATCTTTTCATTTTATCTTTCTTTGTCCTCACAGGCTTGCTATTTGGATATAACATTCCTCTTGTTAATTTTTGTATCGTATTAGTGCGCCCTTATAGAAGACAAGCTTAGTGCTGATCACTAAGCTCTTGATTGCCAATTGTAGGGTTCATATAAGACTTTGGATTTTATCATTGGTAGTTTTCAGCAATGATAAGGAAATTAGAGGGTCAAATAGAATACATGCAAATGCTGATTCATCAGTTGTCCTATACACGAAGAATTGGTATAGACCATAATATGTGCCAAATAGAGTATTTTGTTAATTAGTATATCAAACTTAACTATTTTTCCCTAAATATTTTGAGACTTGTGAATTTATTCAAATATGTTAGTGAACCCAGTGACTTAGATTCCACTACACTGTAAACGTTAAACCCCTACCATCCCTACACTCCTTTCATTATACTCTACATGGTTGATAGAAGAGCCACTTTTCACTTTATTATTGTTCATCCTTTTTCTTTACATGCTACTCTATTTTTTACACTCAACTTCAAAAGTGATTTGCATGCCCCCTTAGAAAGTGGAAGCTAATTTTAAGAGTTCAAATTCTGAAATTTGTATAGACAACTCAATCTACATGTCCCTTAATATCATTTTATAGATAAAAGTAAGTTCCCATGTGAACTATGCAATTTGATAGTGGAAACTTTGAAAAGAAAGGATCACTTTTAACATCTTATAACATAAAAGAAAAGAATAAATAAACCTCAATTCCAAGTTCTCTATATAAATCCTTAACTTCTGCAATACAAGATGGATCTACTTTTCCATAATTAGCCTAAAAAAGAACATAATCACTGTTAGTCAACAAGCAGCTAGTGCAAAATTACACAGATAGTCACAAATGAAAATGGACTTATCTACATACATATAGTCTTTGAATATGGCTCTCATTTTCCTGTTCAAGAGCTTGCACTACAAGCCAGGAGCATTTAAAGTCTTGAATATATGTTCCTATCTGCATGTACCAACTCCAAAAATAGAATAGTAAGTCTGTGATTAACATAGAAGTTCTTAAAATGCATTTCATCACAACCAAAATTTGTTCAGATAGGTATTCTGGATTGTTGGAAATCAAATCAAAAGAGGACCATACAAGAATATTACAATACAAGATCATGTGTTAGATTCAACCCTAGCAATAATGAAACTCATTTAATCCTTCTATAAGTAATTTAAAAATATTAAGAGATACTTCATAGTATAGATATACCAAATACTGACTCCCCCACCCACACAAAATTAAAAAGAGTAATGTCCCAAGGATGTAAAACAAATCCTTAATTTTCTCTAGGATGTGAGAAAAGGGTTCAAATAAAAGTAGAAAAGTTTGGGTCATTCAAGATGGCCCCCAAGGATAGGTGACACATCCCCATAGAACACTTTAGCAACTTAACCTACATGAGAAATTTGTAATCTTAAAAATGTCTTTAGCAACTTAAGCAACCATATTTGAGCTAGATTAGATTAGAGAATATCCTCACCTTCCCGATAGTCTGTGGATCACCAAAGCAATCAAGATAATCATCCTACAAAGAACAAAAAGAGGTATTTGATACATGCAAGAATAATAGAATTAGGGAGGGGGCAGAGGAGGCATTCAAAAGAATAAAAGAACAAATAATAGTCAATATTACTCACCTGTACTTGAAAATAGGTTCCCATTTGTATTAAAATGTTTTTAGTGTCTAAAAAGTTATCAAAATTTTCCTCTTCCATTAATAGGGAACAAGAAACCTACAAGAAATGAAATCATGGTTTATTCATGTTATGGACCCCTAATATTCCATGAAAAAAATGCTTATGCTAATAATTAATAAAAAAAGTTATTTGCATGAAAATAAGACTTTGCTATAAAGAATAAGCCATAAAAAAAAGTTGTGATTTTGTACAGGAAAGTATATGGTGTTGAGGTTATCCTATCCAATCCACAACATAATTGGTATGTCTCTCTATGGAAAGATGAATCTCTCCTAAGTCCCTAGCATCCAAATTCAGCTTCAAGTTTGGAAAGGAGACAAAGAATCTAGTAATTAAACCTCCTATAGAATGCATTGCTGAATCCAACAAACAAATACCTTAGGGACTAAATCAAATAAGACCAAAAGGAGATTGAGAAGATGATATATATGAAGCCATTAATCCCTAAATAAATTACACACTTATGATACAACATAAGATATCAAAATAAATGTAATTATATGGTGAGACAACATCACCCTCTACAAGCAGCTTCCAAGTTACATGCATCCTCCCATTTTCTCACTTGACAAGGTGAGCCATTTGACGTTCCTCATCAACCTTGTTCATTAATCCTTCCTTCTTGTAGTCCTGAGGTGGAAAAATAAGCATTATTCACTAAATCTATAATTTTAGAGACCCTCTCAAAGTTTCCAAACCAAGGCCCATTCAATCCAAGCAAATTCTAATTTCCAGAAGTAGAATCATAATCAATGACTACTTCTAAGTTGTAACAATGCTAATGCAACTAGGACGCTTATTGAAATCTTGCTAGTATATATTTATGCTAAAATTAAAAATGTGATATATATATATATGACGGCCAAACCCAACAATACATATATATATTAGGTCAGGTATTGGATGATTATTACATAAAAAAAGAAAAGGGAGAAATATAGAATACTCAAGACTGGGAATTTTAGTGATATTTTTACAATTAACATTGGACTTGCTTCAGTGTATGGTTTAGTTTGAATTATCACTCAAACATACAAAATAGTGCTTGCAGAGATAGATTAGTATATACTATATAATGAGAATACAAGGTTTTAGGGAAACCAAGGATTTCATAATCAAAATGAACAAAATTAAGGTTGCAAGTATCAATGTACAAGTTGGTGTAGGGATGGAGCTTGCAGACAGTGGAGAGTGCAAATGGAGATCACCATTTGCTCTGGTCACCTATTTTAAACTTTCTAGGAATTAGATGTCAACACCTACTATTAAAGGGCCATCTCAAAAATGTAGTATCTTCTGTGTAGTTCTTGAACTTGACCTCCAATAAATGCATAGTTGTGCATGGTAGGGATGTTTGCAAGAAAGCTTGGTTAGAAACAACCACACAAGTTTAGAAGTGGGATAGGAAGTTTGAAGTTAGAACTACCTACCAAAGTCTATTGAAGAAAATGAACTACAATATAGGGTTATGAACTGTAAGACAGATGAACACATGTTGTTCATGTTCATATAGACCACACTAAGACACACTAAGACACATTAATCTACACTAATGAAGTGATCGGAGAAAAAAACTTACAAATCTAAATGGTTATATGAGGGGGCTTGAGAAATATACAAATTTATCTGTGTAGCACTGGCAGTTTGATAGGAGCATCACAAGGCTCTATATTTTCTTTTTAAAATCTGTTGTGATTGACATACAGGGAGTAGTTGGAATTTTCGTCTTATTATCTCAGAATATGTTTTGGTTGCACTATAATATTTCTGCCTCTTTCTTTCGAAGCAATTCTATTTTATCATCATTTATTTGGCAATTGTTTTGGATGTCTGATGATTCACTATACATTTCCCAATGAAGATTTGTATATGGGGCAGTGGGTTGTGTGTGGAAGATTAAGTTAAAATTTAGGATTTGGAGAAGGGAAATGCATTGTAATTTCTTACTTATTATGGATTGTTGTTAATTTGCAGGTTTGTTCTATATTTGTATATCAGTGAGATCATATGCTAGGTTTGTGGTTTTCTTCTTTGAAACATCAATTAACACTTTAACGTGCTAGTGTTTATAATATATTTGGTTTAATTTGAAATGAAATTTCTTAGGGCCTTGATTTATGAATCTTGAAAATTTGAGGTTACAATTTCCACTTGATGAATGGAAGATTATCCCCTTGAACACAACAATTTCCTTGGTTGTAACCTAGAGTGTCATAGAAACTAGCATACGACATATTGTAAGTAATTGGAGTTTTTGTAGTGTACATTATTTAGATATTTTATTTTGTGGGATTTCTCACCATATGGATTATTTTCATGGTCAAGTCATCACTACAATTTACCAAACTATTAGTCCTAATTAGCAATTTGCTTGTCTGCATCCAAGGTTGTAAGAAACTGACATATTGTATTCCAAGTAATTGGGGCTTCTGTAGTTAAAGAAAAGTTACAAAACATTGTTTCCTCATTGCCAACTACTTGGATTAACCAAAATTATGTTCATTAATTTAGAAATGGAGGGATAAAAGAGAAAATGACTTGAAAGTATTTACCAATCTTAGGTGAATGTAGATTTACAATAAGTACTCAACAATAAGATTAGAATGACTTAGGATTGCAAATTAATGGAGACTACTCTATAGCAATACCTTCAACATGCTTAGTTGTCCTTGTAACTAAGGATTGCCTCACCCTGAAGGAGTTATTTGAAGTGCTCAGAATACAAGAGATGGATCTCTAGTAACAAACCGGTTCTGCTTTGGAGAAATGGATCAAGATTTAGAGGAATCAACTATTGTCCACACTTCACACTAACATTCCAAGAAATTTCTTTGATTTTAATGATAAGGTTTTGGTCTACTTCAGAATATGTTATGGGGTGGGATCTTCCACCAATATGATGGGTAAATTCTGGTAATTCTGATCTTTACTCATTCATGGCTTAATGACAAACTAAAAATCAGATTTGTGCAGATCCTTGGATTTACCTGGCTAGACTAATTATAAACAACAATACCTTTCTTTAGATTGAAGATGTTGAAATAAGGAATGTTTGGAGCTAATAAGTAGTGTGATAAATTTTAGCAGACTTGAATTAATCATCAATTTGACCCTGTTGAGGGTCTCCCTGTCATAATCCTGCATTAGGTCCAACCTTGTTGAATTTTTTGTTCAGTTCTTTGGAAGGATTTGGTAAAGGGAGATTACATTGGGCCACTTTCTGGTTTGATTCATTCCTAGCATATTCTTTTTTGGTTTGATTCTCTGTATTTTTTGGGTGATATCTTTTTCTGTGGCTCCTTGGTCATTTGTGATTTTGAATTATTTCCAACATTTTCTTCATTTGCATTTACATGGATGTTTTCTGTAGTTGTTGAATGAGTAGGGCATGCTTGAGATGGGTGCCATGGGCATGGAAAAGCCAACAGTGAAATGTAATGTTCTTGTAATCATTGTGTTGCTCCTATTCAAGATCACCTACTTTCAAGATTAAGATTAACACAGACAAGCCTTGTTATGAATCCCTGGTTTCAAAATAAGCTTGGACAATATAGTAAATTCATCTATGCAATGAGCAATCATTCTTAACACAATAAAAAATGGCCTGATCACACATAGATTTGAAAAGTAAAATTAACTGAAACCATGGAAAGTGACTTACCACAAGATTCTACACAAATTGTGTCCGATGCAGAAAAATGGGTAGAGGTTGCAACCCTAAATCAGGTGTCGCTCTTTCACTTCTCCATTTTGGCAGGCTACCTTGAAAATAAGGTTTCAAATTTCACTTCTCCATTTTAGCGGACTATGCCTGAAAATAAGGTTTCGACTTTCACTTCTCCTTTTTGGTGGGCTACAATTGAAAATAAGGTCTTGACGAAGGTTTTAGAGTATGTTTATTAAAATGAAAATTATGGCCAAGATTTTAATAATGAGCACATTTTGACATGTTAAATACATATATAAAATTATTACTAGCAATTGCACCTTGGTGTGCAATAGGTATGCCGAAGAGGTATGAAAGGTTAATTAGAGAAAATTTTGGTGTATTTTTTTAGACATATGTGTAGTACATGAGGTCAATTGGTAGGTAATTTAGCAAATGATGTTGTTTATGCAACAAAGGTCTCAATTAGCATTCACTCAATAAATATATATTTTAAATATAATTTTTCATTAGACAAAATTATATATTTGTAATAGTAAATTTATTATAGGAGTTCAGTTTATTTTTTCTCTATCCACCTCTCTATATCTTATCTATATCTCCCTCTCCATTTTGTCTTTCTCTCTCTCTCTATATATATATATCTTATCTCTATCTCCCTCTCTCTTTTATGTCTTTCTCTCTCTATAAGTTTGTCTGTCTATATCAAACATCATGCTACCTTGAGCATTACTCCCCAAGGACACATACCATTCTTGGATTTTTGGCATGAAACAAGTAATCAAAAGTTAGTTTTTATTTTCTCTATCTCTCTTTCCCTTTCTATCTTTTATATTTCTATCTCTCTTGTATTATCTCTCTCTCTTTTCTATTCCTTTCTCTTTCAATCTTTGTCTCCATCTATCTCTATTCCTCTTTATCTCTCTACCTCTTTATTTCTTTGTCTCCATCACTTTATTTTTTTTATCTCCATCCTTATCTCTTCTATTACAAGTTAACTAATTTATATAATCATACTTGTAAACTATTTGTAATATCATTATTTTCCTCTAGTTAATGTAGAGTATGTAAACTTATAAGTAGCTTAGTATATATTTGAGAATTGTATTCATATTTATCTTCCACACTACATGTAGTTGGGCCCTTTGAGGAGTTGGGCATTCAATTTAGAAGAAACTTTGGTGTTCATATGATGACACCATGAAACAAAATATTTATTCCACAAAAAATATTTATTAGTAATTTTATTTGTAATATTTTATTATTAATTATGGCGGGCTACAATTGAAAATAAGGTCTTGATGAAGGTTTTAGAGTATGTTTATTAAAATGAAAATTATGGCCAAGATTTTAATAATGAGAACATTTATTTAGTCATTTTTATTTGTTTGATATTAGTCATTTATTTAGTCATTTAGTTGTGATTTTACCCGATGACCAAATTAGTCATTTATTTGCCAAATTCCACTAGTGTTAGTCATGTGACTAAAATTTTTAGTCACGTAGTCATTTATTTTCCAAATTCTACTAGTGTCTTGTGGATGAGACTCATCCCATCGAATGTAGTTGGTTGGGAGTTGATTTATCTAAATTTATGCCAAGGGAATGAGTAAAACTAGCAATCACACCTTAGTGTGCAATGGGTACGCCGAAGAAGTGTGAAAGGTCAATTAGGATAAATTTTGGTCTATTTTTTTATACATTTACTAATTATTAATTTTGGTCAATTGGTAGACCATTCAAAAAATGGTGTTGTTTATGCAACAAAGGTCTCAATGGAGAAGTAATAGCTTCAAATCATCTATGCATCCACTTACAAGGATTCAAACATGATTGAAATAAAACCTCTAAATCAAGAATATAATTGGGCTCCATTACTAATAGGCTCATGTTATGTTTGTAATAAGGAGGGATAGAGAGAGGGAGAGATAGGGATAGAAAGAGGGAGAGATAGAGGGGGGAAGAATGAGAGAGAGAGAGAGGGGTAAGGAGATAGAGATAGAGACAAAGATAGATATGAAGATGGGGATGGGGATGGAGATGGAGAAGGAGAGGGATATGGAGAGGAGAGAAGGAGAGAGAGAGATAAAGAGAGAGAAGAGAGGGATAGAAGATATATAAGAGATGAATATATATAGAGGGAGAGAGAGGGAGAGAATGAGAGAGAGATATAAAGATAGAGATAGAGGGAGAGATGGAAGAAATATGGAGAGATAGACACATAGGCAAAGAGATAGATATAGAGGTCTAGGGAGAGAGAGAGAGAGAGAGAGAGAGAGAGAGAGAGAGAGAGAGAGAGAGAGAGAGAGAGAGAGAGAGAGAGAGAGATGTCTAGAGATAAAGGGGGAGAGAGGAAAATAGAGGTAGGGATGGAGATAGAGCAAGAGAGGAAGAGGAAGACAAATAGATAGAGATATAAGGAGAGGGAGAGGGGGATGGAAAAGGGAGAGATAGATATCTATATAGATGGTGAGATAGAGTGATAGAGAAATAAAGATACAAGGAGATACAAAGAGAGTAGGAGAAGGAGAGAGAGACAAAGAGATAGATAAACAAAGAGAATTGGAGATAGATAAATAGAGATGGAGAGAGGGAGAGATGGAGATATATGGGAAGAGAAAGAGAGAGATAAAGATAAATGGGAAGAGAAAGGTAGAGAGAGGTATATATAGAGAGATAGATAGGGGGGATAGGGAGGGAGAGAGGGAGGGAGAGATGGGGAGAGATAAGGATGGGGAGATAGAGAGAGAGGGAGGGAGAGAAAGGGAGAGAGAAAGGTAGAGGAGGGAGAGATAGAGAAGAGGGAGAGAGAGGGATAGAGAAATAGGGGAGATAGAGAGAGGGAGAGATAAGTAAGGAGAGATAGAGATATATGGGAAGAGAAAGGGAGAAAGAGGTAGAGATAGAGAGATGGATAGGGGATAGGGAAGGAGAGAAAGAGGAAGATATGGGGAGAGATAGAGATAGGGAGGGGGAGAAAATGAGAGATAGGTAGAGAAGGGAGATAGGTTGAGGAGGAAGAGAGAGAAGAGGGGGAGAGGGAAAGAAATAGGTAGAAGAGGAAGAGAAAGAAGAGGGGGGAGAGGGAGAGAGATACATAGAGAGGGAGAGAGAGAAGAAGATGGGGGAGAGAGGGAGAGATAGAGAAGATGAGATATAGAGGAAGAGGGAGGGAGAGATAGAGAGATATAGATGGTGAGATAAAGTGATAGAGAGATAGATACATAAGGAGATATAGAGAGAGGAGAGGGAGAGAGAGACAAAGAGATATTTGGAAGCATCTCATAATGGATTTCAACTACCTGCCCAAGGTATAATATACCAAATGTGTGGTATATTCTTAGTTCGTGGAGTAATCCTAACCTTTACCCTACCCAAAAATCTCACTCTCACCCTAACCCTAACATTGTCCCTAACTAACCCTAACATTGTCCCTAACTAAATGATATACCCTTGATCATCACCATAATCCTTACCCTAATCGTAAACCATAACCCTAACCATAATCCTAAACCTAACCCTGTTCATGATGTAAATCCTTACCCTAAGCATAACCCTAAATCTTAACCCTAACCATAATCATAACCCTAACCCTAACCATTATCTTAACCCTAAACCTAACCCAAACCCTTCCCCTAATTGAGCATTAATAGTAAATTTAATTGAACCCTAAATCCTAAATTTATTTGAATGCTAACCCTTATCATTTATAAAATCATAACCAAATTTAACCCTTACTATAATTGAACACTCACCCTATTTTAACCCTACTCATAACCATATCTTTAATTCTAATTATAACCCTAACCCTAATTCTATTTATAACACTAACCATAACTATATTCTATAATTCATAATCTTATTTTAAGACTAACCCTAACCTTATTTAAAATTTAACCCTAAGACTAACCCTAATTAAACACTAACCCTAATGTTATTTGAATGTTAACCATAGTTTAACCCTAACACTAACTCAAAGATTTCCCCTAATTCAAACCTAACCCTAACTCAAAGGTTTTTCCCTAATTGAACCCTATTTTAACCTTTACCTTAAAACCCTAATTAAACTTGAACCTCAACCCTAATAAAATTTTGAACCTAACCATAGCTTTATTAAATTTTTATATTAAATATACTAAAATATTATTATTTATCTAATAATAAAAAGGCCGATAAGGGCGTGCTTCGGTGGTCAAGTCGCTTGGCTATAGCAACGACCACTGGGGTTCAAACCCTCGCCGGGCCAAAGTGCTCACAAGCCTTGTGCCTTTGTTGGGCCAATGTGCTCACGGGTTTGGTTGTTTCTTGTGGTTTCTTGTACCCAGTTCATAGCTCCGGTCAAAAGCATTTACCCCTAATAATATATATCTAATAATATAGTAAAATAATATTGTATAATTATATATTAATTCATGTTATGTGTTGCACCGTGACTGCTACTAGCATATATATCTTAAATTTAATCTATATAAATTATGCCAAGATATATCAAGGTGTTTAATTTTTCAATTTAATATATCTATATTAAAGTTGAATGATGAAAAACTAAACACCTTGATATATCGATGTAATGTATATAGATTAAATTTAAGATATATATGCTAGTAATATTCTCATCTTTACTTAACCATGGTGTAGCCATTAATTATATTATTAACATTTAACCTCAAATCATGATTATAACATTACTCTCATTCTATCCATTTAATAGTATTATTATTCAATCATGGTTCATAATCGATCTAACAGTTATTGCTAATCATCATATTAATATTATTATTAAATCTCTTAATTGTTTTACTATAATCACAGTTACATTATTAGCATTACTTTTATTTTTAACCAAAATAATTATATTAACATCTACATCATTAAGTGTTAATAGAGTGCGTGGGCGGGAAGAGGAGTGGAGCTGGTGTTTTGAAATCACAGGAGGGAGATGGAGAAGAGTCCGAGGAGGATAATGCAGATCCGAGGATTTTTCTACCTTTTGCGGTGCTTAGAGTGGGTGTTCCTGTTGCAGACCGAGCTTGGTTTTTTTCCTATGATGATCTAAGAGGTTTGTTTTATCCTGGTGGCATGGCTTTACCCAAGGTTTTTTCTACCTTGTCTGGTGATGTTCGGGTGTTGGCGGCTGCTGGTGGCTCTTGTCCCTGTTACGCATTTGATGGCTCTGAATCTGGTGATTCCTCTTTTGGTTGCGTAGCGGTGGCTTCTTTGAATCCTCTTTTGGGGTCTTGTTTTGCTTGGTCCCTATTTTCTAGGTCCTGGCGTGCTGAGGACAGGTTTTGGTGCCTTGGCAGTTTATTTGGGTTGACTCTTGTTCTATTTTTTGAAGATCTTTTGGAGCCGTTTTGGAAGGTTCTAATTTGGGTTGGTGGCAGGGTTTCTCCTTTTTTCGGTTTTCTTCCTCTACAATACTCTTGGCTTATGCCTTGAGCTTGGTGTGCCTCAAGAGGGTTGTGCTTCAAGGTCTATCTACTTGGGAGGCTGTTGGGGACATTGTCCTCCTTGATGCTGCTGTGGTTGTTCTCCGGATTTGTGTTGGCAACTCCCCTGCCTTGATGTGGTCCCTGTTTGGTTTCTTCTAGTGGGAGGTGGATTCCTCCTTGTTCTCTCTGGCTTGTGGGGAGGATTTGCTACCTAGTGTTATGTGGCTCTTTTGGCTGAGCTGTGTTTTGTTAAGCTTGTTGTTTATGTTTAGGGCTCAGTTCCCTGCTCTCCTCAGGTTCTTGGTTGAAGATTGTTTTGTGAGGGAATATCGGTTTGCTTTGTGGATGGGTATGTTTCTCTTGTTGGCCCATCATCCCGAGTTTCCAATGGCTATCATTTTCTTCCTTGTTGAAGGCTAGTTGGCTTCTTTCCCGTTTCTCTAGTCGGTGTCTTCTATTAAGGTGAAGACTTCTTCTACTATGGCGGAGTCCTCTCTTTTAGAGGTAGAGAGGGGGTCTATGGATTTGTGGAGGCACTTCCCAGGCTATTGGCTTCTGCTGTTTCAGTTCCTATTGAGGTGGTTTGCGCTCCTATGGAGGTGGATTTGTTTGGTGTTACAGTGGTTCTGCAATGGTGGTAAGGTTTTTAATGGCATCTGCTCCTATAGAGGGGAGCCTATTCCTATTGAGGTGGAGTATGTTTTGGACTTTCGTGTTTGGTGGTGCTACAAGAGGTGGAGGATGGATTTGACTGTGGATTCAATGGGTTTCAAGTCCTTGTTAAAACCTGGTTTGTTCTTGGTTGTAAGTGGGTTTCAGGTTCCCATTCTAACCTGGGTTGGGTCCAAGTTCCTGTGTAAAACTTGGCTTTGTGGGGTTTAAGGTTCCCGTCAAAACCTTTTGTTTTGTGCAGATCCAAGTTGTATTGCTGATTTTCTTTTGATTTGCAATTGGTTTGCTGTTGGTTGGCTTTGTTGTTTCCTTGTACAACTTTTCCTTCCTTGTGTGGGTTTTGGGTCCCTATCAAAACCTGTCTATTAATGGTTTCGGGTCCATTCAAAACTTTTTTTTCCCCAAATCAAAACATCTACATCATTAATAATCTCTCTCTAGTATTTTAGACAACATTATTTTATCAAGATAATAGTGAAGTTGTACCTTTATATCATGATACTCAATTTTATACTTTTTGTTATTATTATTATTTTTCTAAAAATAAATAAATAAAGTGATAATTAAAATTATTAAAAGATAATAATATTAGGTAAATACTAATAAAAATAATACCATTATTATTAACTCTAATCTTACCAACCACATTGTCATGTCCAGGTATATAATTAAGAGTATTTGATTTAATATCAATATTGCATTTATCCTACTATTAGAAACACTGCTTATTATTTATGATAGTTATAATGAAATTATAGATTTTATACCAACAAGATTCTCTAAACTTCATTTGATAGACATTTTGAAAGGTTGATTTAGGCGCCATTTTATTTATTTTCCTCTTGTTTGTTGTATATCTGCGCAGAGATTAAGGGAATAATGGTAATAAAATGGAGGAGGCGTCAAGATTTTTTTTTTTTTTAATATATATATTTGCTTGCACTTAACCGCTTGAGGGAGAATGTTGCAAGTTAAAAGAGGTGACTCCTTCATTATAGATGTACTTATATATATATAATTATTTCCCTTTGTTTTTATATATCCAGCTATTGGTTTGTGAACAACAGAGGGCAACTAAAGAGGGCAGGGGTAAAAACTATGCGGTTGGCATCCACATAGTGTTGTTGATACCTCTGCAATAAGTAAGGGATTATAGTCAAAGCATACCCATTTATACTCACCTGCATTTTATTCATGTATTAAACAACATTTTAGTCACATATTGAATAGTATTACATATTGTAATAATTGTTGTCTTATTATGATTGTAGTTTTAAGAGTCAAACTCATTGACCCATGTTTCATGAGTAGTGGCTCACAAGAACCCATCTCTCATGATAATGAATAGTCCACTTAGCACTCATTGCATCTAGGTGATTCTCACAGAGGTGAAGCATTGGGTCTAAGTTTCAGGGGATTAGATGTCAGAAACACTTTGGTGGATCATCTCTTTACACGCTTTCCCATTCAAAACACAGGTTGTTTAGTCACTTGTCTCTGTCACCACAGTTGCCATCCACTCAATCTCATCTTTTATGCACTTTTCACTTCATCTTCTCACCTACTCAACAACCCCTTTTCCATTGATTTTTCATTTTTTATTCTCTCTCTGCTCAGTTCAATCCACTTTCATGGCATCTACTTCTAAAGCACAACTTGCAGAGTTAGCCCCATCCACTTCTGGTGCATCCTCAATGCCCGCCTCTCTGAGATATGAGCCTCCCACAACTAAACTCAACTTCTAATGCGATCGGAGGCATCATGTGTTTTTGAGTTTCAGGGGATCAGATGTCAGAAACACTCTGGTGGATCATCTCTTTGAAGCTCTCTCTACAACAAGGCTCAATGTGTTTTTAGATAGTGACAAATTGGAAAAGGGGGAAATGGTTTAGGAGAGCTTGGAAAAAGTGATCAAGAGCAATGTCGAACAGATTCCTATATTTTCCACTGGCTATGCAAACTCAACTTGGTGTTTGAAGGAGGCCGCTGCAATGTTGAGCTCCCTTGGCCTCATCAATTTCAAATCCGACCCCGAAACCCAAAGAGCAGAATTCCCGACCTCGCTTCATGCCAGCATATTAGAAATTTGTTAAAAGGTTATGTTCTCTTGGATACACGGGTCCCAAGAGAACACTGGAGTCAAACTGTGATATTGCTATCAGGATTCAACGTGTAGTTTTACGAGTCAAACTTATTGACCCATGTTTCATGAGTAGTGGTTCACAAGAACACATCTCTCATGATAATGAATAGTCCACTTAGCACTCATTGCATCTAGGTGATGCTCACATATGGATACATCTTTTATTTGGAGAAATTTTATAATTAAACTATTTATTTCTCAGATCCATGTGTATTGTTTGATAGTAACCGAGATTTATATATTCATCTTGCGGTATTACAGATTCAGTGAGTCTATTTAATTAAAGACATTACCTGAGTAATGTTTAAAAGTACTATGTACCTATGTATACCCTTTTTCTTCTTCTTTTTTGGCAATAGATCCAAAAAATTTGTCATTTCAAATTTATGTTTCCTTATTTGTATTTAGGCACATAAATTTGTTTGCAAGGATTAATGAAAGGGTGGGGTTTTGTTTATTTGTTTATTTCTTTCTATTTTAAATTTTGTTTTATTTTCTTCAATTAAAATAATCTTGATGATTACTGTAAAAAAAGAATTCATTATAATTTATATAATATATTATAATAAAATAGAATATGAGTCATTATCATATATTTTCATGAATATACATTTGTGAACTTTTTTATATTTATTCATTTTAGTGCAAAATGATTTATCTGATAATTTATTTCTTAAATCTGTTAGATTTAGGGAATAATTTTGTAATATTGTGGAAGACCACTATACCAAACCTTTCTTGTTGTAGACATGTCCACCTTTGGTGCCATCAACCTTGTATAGGATGCTTCTCTTAAGGATTTAGGGTTTTTTTAAAGTTGTGGGTCATAAATATTATCCCATTTCTCCTCAACCCTTTTCTTGTTTCTACAATCTTTGGGCCTACTCAGCTCTATCGTATATGCCCTCTTTGGCCTGCTTGGTATACCAGGCATAGGATATGCTAAATCCTCATAGATATACACATCCTCTGATGACCGTATGGCTGTAAACAAATCCTAGCCAATATCCTCTTGCATTTGTTGTGATGAACTCTCTGACATTTTTCTTCAGACAAAAACTCTTGCAAGTTATGAACTCTTTGTAAATTCTATCTGGCTCTCGATATATTAAAAACTTTTATGTACCTTAAGCTTTGGCATATTTGAAAATACTTTGAACCTTGAACCTTTTCATGCAATATTTGGCTATCTTTTCTTAAGGTGGTAGAGGAAAGCATGTTTTTTGCATTTAATTCAGCATGTACCATTAATTCCTCGACTCGTGCAAAATGAATTACTTGCCATTTTGAGGTGGCAAGAATTAATTATTGTGTTTGGAAACCTTGTGATATGATGTGATTCCCCTTAAACTTGAGCCAAAAATTTTCCTTCTAACCTTGCATTAGTATGTGCTGGAAATTAATATCCTCAACAGAATGATTAAGCCAAAGCAAACGATCAAAACCTGAAAAGATATGGATATTGCCTTGGGCTCTGGAAAACACTTGTGAGATGACACAATAGCCTACGGTCGTGCAGCCTATAGCCGTACAGCTTACTTCCCTTCATTAGTATCTACCCACATGCCTAGTTGTTTCATAATTCCAACTAGCATGATATTGATTGCAGCGCCAGAGTCTATCATGCAATTCCTCAACAGTTTGTTGTTTATAAGCAGTGTGGTGAAAAAAGGTTCAACTTGTGGGGAACTTACCAATACATCATTTAAGCACACTTCAAGGACAATCACTTTCTCTTGCTTGTTGACTATTTTAGTGGCCATATGATTTTCAAAACTCGTACTTTTCTCGTTTCCACTTGATATCAATTGAATTGCACTATCCCTATACTCCTTAATTCTCATCATCTCGAGTAGTGGGACAAATTTTTTTACCTTAGATAAAGCCTGAGAAAAGTCAAATGAAGAACCCTCTTCCTTAACCATTTTCTTTTACTCTAATGTTTCCCCTTTGAATTCTTCCTTTTGGACAGACTTCTGCTTTTCTTTGTATAATTCTTTGTTCTCTTATTTCTGAACAACCTTTGTTCATTCTTGTCACGTTGCTTATTTTTTGTTCTCTTCAAAACTCTTGGTGTTACTTCTCTATCTTTCATGGATGTTTCCCTAGGAGCACCTTCCTTTTCATTCACTGTCCTATTTCTTAACCAATACTTTCTCTTTGCTTGTTCAACCGCAGCAATGGTTAACCTCTTTATTTCTTCATCAGTGGGTCTCCTTATATTTCATGGAGTAGGTACCTCAACAAAGTATTGTTTTGCATAATCTTCTTCAGAATCAGAAAAAACCTGTTTTTCAGCCATGTGGACATTGCACCTTTGATTTGAAACATCATACTCAAAACCTTCATCTTCTAAAGATGAATACTCCTCCTCAATAGGATAAGAAGTATTTGAAGTCAAAAATACTAAGCAATCCTCTCCATTGCCACCCATTAGCATCCCTTCTTCCTGCATTTCTTTGGCTACAACACAATGGTCTGGGGAATGTGGCCCATCACAACCTTCACACCAAAGATTATTATTAACCATATACACCCCCTTCTTCCTTAATGGATTATGTGTTTCCTTCTTCCTGGGTCTATCCATTACAGGTTTTCCATCCTTCCAATTGGTATTGTAGGGCATGTAGTCGAGGCCTCACATTTCTGTACATGTTCTCCTATTTGTACTAATAATTATTGGCTTACTGAGGAACCCTAGGATTGTCTCTTTTATTAATCATCCCAGCAGCTTTCATGTTGCTTTCAATGGTCAATGCTATCTTTTGGGCTTCAGCTAAATCTCTTGGAAACTTGTTTCTTAGTTCATAACCTATTTTTGGATCGAATACATTCAAATAAATACTCAATGCTGTAGAGTCTGGCAACTTTGATCCAAGTGGTATCTTATTCTGCAATTTTTTGAATCTTTGGTTAAAATCATAAATTGAATCATTCTGATTTTTTTCAATCTGTACTAATTCATGTAAAGCAGCATCTGGTGCACATAGATTTCCATACTGTTCAAGAAATTGATCCTGAAATTCTTGGATAGAATCAACAGAAACTGTTGGCAGGCCATTGAACCAATCCCTAGCTTCTTCGGTGAGTGACATCATGAATAACCTCATATGTAAATCTTCTTATACTATATCCAAGTCCTAGATAAAAGCATTAAAATTCATCAAATGATCTTTAGCAGTAATTGCACCACTCCCTATAAATTTAGGAACAAGACTTCTCCAACTGCTATCCATAGAGTAAGGGTATAATTGAAATCCTGTCAAATCAAATTGTCTGATCATTGTTGTATATTGCTAAGGGGGAGGATTATGGACATGTTGATACTGGTACATTGGATTTTTGTATTGTGCATGAAGATATGGCACATATTGCTAACCATGACGTGGTTGCGCATTTGTATGTTGTGATGTAGTATACGGTGGATGGTTTTGTTGTTTGTATTGATTTCCCATTTAATTCTGAGGAACCTTTGGCTGATATGAAGGCCCTGCATAATTATTTCCTTGCTTATGAGGTGGTATATAATTTGGAAGATTAGCTATCTAAGTCTTAATTTGAGCTTCCTGCAATTTCAAGTCTTGGATTTCTTTTATCATTTGGATCTTCTCCTATTCAGCTTTTTCCCTTTCTACTTCTTGTTTATGAAACTCGAGTTGTGCTTCTATTTCTTCACGAGTTGAGAATTCATAATTTTCTTGAGGGATTACATGATCAATAGGCTCATCTTGATTACCCTTCATTCTTTGATCATATTCCTCTTGATATTTGTTTCATTCAGCTTCGAGTTTAGCATCAAACTCTGCCTGTTTCTGAGGATTATAAAAGGGATTTTTTTGTTCTTTAGGGGTATAAGGTTTTGCACTTGAATTATCTCTCCATGTATCATAACGGTCATATGTCTCACAATGTGGTCTTGTTGCTTTGTCTTTATTCGTTATGCACATGTCATCCTCTTTCTTCTTACCCTTATCATCCTTATCACCCTTATGTGTCCATTTACTGTTACCAGCAGGACCTTCAGTAGGACCTCCCTTATATTGGGATCTTCTACCATTCATGTTTAATTGATGCAATATTCTTGTCAGAGTCGCCACTCACTTTGTGAAAAGTGAGAAAAATGAAACTATTCTTGATTGTATCCCCAACGAAATCACTTTTCTGAAACTTCTCAAATTATGAATATTTTTTCAATGACTATATTATAGTCTTCAACCGGAATAACTCCTCAGTAGAGTTTCCAATTTGTTAGCTCTCAAAAACGTAGGAAAAATACCTCAAGAGGTTGCCAATCTCTTGATATGTTTCAGGGTAACAGACAAGGCCAAATGATTTAGACCTTATACTCTTCAGGTGCTGCCAGACCTAGGCGGGTGTACCTATAACAATGAAGCAGACTTGACCAATATTTATTCCCCAAAATAATTTACCCACATAGGCAAATAGGAGTGGATAAATGAGTTTTAATTTGGTATAAATTGTATAAGCAATATCAAGGCTAAAATCTAATATGTCCATGTGATAAAATGAATGAAATTAAACAATGGAATGGTAGAGACTAGTGCCTTATTGGATGCACAGAGTCAAATGAAAATTCAAAATGAATAACTTCTTTCTAGCAGAAACTCAAATTGTTTGGCATATAGGTTTAAGTTTATAACTAGTATAAACATGCAGGAATGTGACTACTGAGTTCTTAATGATCCAAATGAGATTCCCTAATTGCTATGATTTATTTAAATGATTTAATCTTTCCTTGAAAGACCCAATTAATCCAACCATATAGATACAACAAGTGTGCACTGATAAACTGAAAAATATCCTTGATATATCAGTTTAAACAATTAGAAAACATCAATCTTGGAGACAACTTCAGCAATACTTTTAATTAACACAAAAAACAACTAAAACCGTAAAAATGCCACCAAATCAAATGAATTCAATTGAAATCTCCATTATTTTTACATGAATCATAGTCTCAAAAATGTAAACATTATGATGTACTGTGCTCTCTTTTTTCTCTGTCCTCAAAATAAATATTTATACATCGGCATATAAAAGTCGCGTCCATTCGTATTCCAATCTCAGTGTTCTATTGTATTCGCGCCTTTTCAAACATTCGCTAAACACCCACTCAGACGTCATGTAGTCATAACGATGTTCTGAGTCTCACTGACTACCACAGATTTTATATCGCTTTGATATCATGTAATCTCATCGATGCGTCGAGTCTCATCGACAGCCAGTATTTTACATATCGCTACAAAGTCACGCAGTCTGATCAATATTTTGAGTTTCACCGATGCCCTATGCCTTCAGTTTTAAGTGTCACTGTGACTTTAGGGGTCACCGAGACTTTCCTTCAACTACTCATATCTCGTCAATAATCTTCCTTTGGCAATTCTGATCACCGAGACATTATGGTTTTTGTGCCGATGATGCCAGTCTTGCGGATGAATATTCTCTCTCAACATATTGCTAAGTCATTACGTCACCCATTCAATTTGACAGAGGGGGTCGGTAGGACTCCATAGATTCATCCTGATGGTACTATACTACCTACAGGACCCACCTTTTTGAAAAACACATTAAGAATATTGCAGATTCATTTTTGATGCTTTGAAATTGCACCACGATTGATAAGACAAATACGCCCGTTATGACTTACATCGATGACTTAGGTCTCGCTGAAAATCACTTTGTGCTTCATCGGTATGACACACATGTGTTCGTTATGACTTATATCGATGCAAATTTTCTTGTCGATAGGACCCTTCATTCGTTGAAACAATGAATTGTGTCCTGCCAATATGTGTCTTACCAAATGAAATAACATCGGCAAGACTTTCCCAATGTCTTGGTGATAAACTACAAAAGGCATATATTAGTATAAAATGCATTATGGATCGGGAGACTTGCAATATGTTACGCCGATATGGTTTGTACTTTCAAATGCTCTAGAACAAGTGAATTCTAGGGGACCAAATGATGAAAAGCAACTAATGCATGGGAAAAATGTTATGCAAAGTGGATTCATGAGCTTATGGCATGGACTTCTTAGGAAGCTTATGGGTACAGACAGCCATAAAATTTTCAAAATTTTACAGTTCTAACAACCTTGGTGATCTGTTGTTGTGCCTAGGCTGCATTGCTCCGCCACCTTTTGCTGTAAGATGCCACGTGGACAATTCCAAGGAATATGTGCATCACTACAAAGGAAGAACCATAGATTGATGTCATCAATGAGGTTGTTCTACCCCATGGTTAATTCCCTACTCGAGCTTGGTGAAGCGCTTATTAGCGGAGTAGGCACCGACACCATTTGGTTGACTGTCGAAGTTGGTGGATTATTGCAAGATGTGCCCTATTACTGATTCTGTTGATATGAGGACCGACCACCTCGATGGTTTTGATAGGCAGGCTTCAGAGGCATTGAGTGGTTCCACTTGATGGTGATTATGTCATTTTCCATGTTCTACAACATTTCTTTAAGATCGCTCATTTCATCTTTGGAAGAAGCAGATGTAGAGGCAACATTTTGTCGCGCCGCCACATATGTGTACATTGACTATGGAGTTGCAAGCACGTTAGTTGACATGAACTCTTGTGCAAGAATCAAAATTTCAGGAAATATCGACATGATAGGCCAAGGAGGCAACTTTTTGCAATCTATCAAATGATTCTCAATTTTGATGGTAACACCGTAAGCATCTGGTAGAGTAGCTCCTCCCAAAGACTTGATCATCATGGAAATGTCAGAATTGATGGACTTTAGATAAAATGTGAATGCCAACTCAGGAGTCAGGCATATAGTAATAGGGATCCTCTGCCAATTCATGTGGAATCAGGCATTGAAGTCTGTCATAGCCTCCTAGGGAGCTCATTTTATGACAGATAGTTGATAATACTATGAAGAGCAATCTTCGTCATTCGAGAACCTCTCATAGAACGAATATCCTAGCTCGTCCTAAGTGCGAATAGTGCTAGGTGACAGTGTTCGGTACCAATCTAGTACCTTTCCTTTGAAAGACGTGGCGAGGAGCCTCAGAGCTACATTCTATGTTGTGATCCCATGCACCATACATACGTCTGCCACATCTTGTAGATGTTTCGCGGGTGTTCTTGAGCCATCTCTGGTAAATTTGGGTATAGCTTTCATAGCTACATCCGGGATAGCACCCCAGATGGAAAGTGCTACTGGGGCTACTAGGGGACTTCCGACATCCCATTCCACGTAATTTTTGTTGGCATCTAGCAACATGGTTAGAGGAACGGTTACCAACTGATTTGCGGTTTGCACTATTCCCAGTGGAGGTACTAGTAAATGGGGTTGCTTGCAGTTTGGGATCTAGTTACAGTCTGATGGATCATACACCCTTCTAAAATGAAAATTCATTTAAGCTCAGTCCCACTAGGCATGCTAGAAAAAAGAACAAACTATTGACACTAAAATTTGACAAGGTAATAGTGTCTTATGGGAAACTCAGTTTATGGGGGACATTTTGCGCTAAACTAAGTGACCTCTAGGTTTTTAGAGAAGCCAACTTCTTCTATAATGGGGGTTTGGAAAGGGAAAAGGAAACATATATAATAAAATAAAATCTAACCTAAAGTGATGCGCCAAGACTTAATGATAGGCATGATAAATCATAGATCTAAGGGCCTAATTTGTATTGGTAGTGTTCCAGAAAATCAGAAACTGAACATTATAGCATAGACAATCCATTTATTGACATAAAATAACATTGCATACATTCATACTGCCAAGAAGAGTCATTAGACATGATCTAGATCAGCAAGCTCGCATTCAACATATATAGAAGTTCTCAAATGAAATGTTCAGACAATAAAAGCATAGTTTATAGTTTAATCAAATAGCATGAATGAACAAAAAGGCCGAACAATTGGCATAGTCTGAAAGTCTTTTGCAATAAAATAAAACAATAATAAAGGCCTGGCGTCTTTAACCAAAACTAGTGTTTCCTCAAAATTTTGGACCCTTTTATCACAATAGAGTGAAGTATATATAGCAGAAAAATCCCCCACCATTTCAAAGAGCAGCAACAAAAAAGATTTTGCTATCCCCTAGCAATGGTGCAGAAACAAGAATATTCCCCAATTCGTTGCAACAGAAACGATTCAAAACCAAGCATCTGGTCATTCCACGCATAGGTGCATCCTCTGCAAATGATTGTGGTGGTCCTGGCAAGGTTAATCAGACAAGTGTCACCATCCCGCATAAATGATTATGACAAGCAATGACCAATCACAACATTCGTTCACCTGGTTGATTGCCCGAATACGGGATCAGCCAATTAGGCACGTGGCAACATTTCACTACCCGTGTGAACTTTCATCTCTCGCAGCTAAATACTTACGCCATGGCTACACATGTTGAATGGGCGGAGCGCTATCAATAGTGGACGAAACGATCATTGGTCAGGCACAAAAAGAGACTTGTGGTAGCATTTCTCTGCCTGCGGTCATTACTTCATATCCACATTGAAATATTTGTGAAAAGTGGACACGTAGCAAGAGTACAGCGTAGAAAACAATTGTGGGGCTTGCCAAAGTCTTTGGGAATGAGGGCTTCATGGCACGTGAACGGATCCCGATGAGGCAGTAAAAAAGAATGATCAAAAATACCCCGCAGCCACGACAAGTGGAAGTATAGCGGGGGTTCCCGAGATGCAAAAGGAAGGAAAAACTCGAGGTTGCGAAGAGTAGACATGTGGAGTGGGAGAGCAGACGTTAGATAAAAGGCCAAGTTGATTAACTACGATGCACAGGCCGATACATAGAGGAAAATACACCTGAAGGGAGCTCATTAAATACTCATTAATAGCTACTTACCATGTTTAGTTTTTGATTGAGGCATAAAGAAAATGAGGAATGGGATCCTTTGCTTGGTGTGTCAAGATGTTACATTTCCTTCACATATTCTATTTGTCCACTTCATCTTCATGGATTAATCATCTCTTCTGATGATGGTAAGACTACTGAAAAATACGTACATGATCTATCTAGGATTGTAAATGTTTGAGACCCAGTTCAACACTTGCTTGATTCCAAAACAATTGAAAACAAACATCAACAAGTCTTTGAAAAATTTCAAGCCCTTTGGTCTAAGTATGGATACCCTTTGACAAAACCTTGATATTGATGCTTGTCCTAAGAATTTATTCTTAGAGACTTCTAAATATTTTGGTTTATAGCTCAATCCATACTTCCCAAAGTTAACCTAGGTAACTATGTCCTTGACTTCATCCTTTTTACAAAATGGACTTTGTGGAATTGATGATGTTTTTGACATAGACATTTAGTTTCAACTTAGGAAAGAGAAGTATTTTTTGGTCAAAAGAAACTCATTTAAGCAAGATAACTTGAAAAATTGAACCCCACATGACCATTTGACATCCAATTGCTCTTGTTGAACAACCCAAACTTACACCTATTATCATTCAACCAAACTTTGAACTCATTGAAGGAGAATAAACTGATATAATTAGTAGTTTGAGAAGCTTCACTTTTGAAACAAAGGAAACACCAACATAGTGGAGAAACGCAACATACATCATAGACAAAGAAGAGGAACAAGTTGATATTATGATTGGAAGGCCCATATTACCACCACCCGCATGGCAATAAAAATCCTCTTTTCTTTCATAAACTTGAACTTCTCTAAATTATCTCACATAAAATCATAATTTCCAAGAGAAGGTCTACATTTTGTCACTTCAAACCTAGATGAAATACTCAAAAAGCTATCAAAAAACACCTTGTGGCACTCTACCAAAATAGGACTAGATTAATAGGGAACTTTTATAGACGTGTTTCAATGAATAATCTAGACTTGTATTCCCTATTTGAAAATCAAAACATTGGTCTTTTTCATGATCTTGAACTTCTCTAAATGGTACTAGGATTTGAAAAATTTAGAGGTATAGCATGTTTCTCACCACTTTGGTCTTTGAAAATAGAGGTTCACTCTATGCCAATATTGGTTCAAACACCTTCATCCACCCCTTATCAAAATCCAAATTTTACTTTACCAAACTTTGGAAATTTCTTGAACATTCCAACACTTTTGGACTTAGACATCTATCAAACCAACTCCTAACTTAGCTACTTTGTATGTGAAATGAATCCTTTTCTATGCATTTGGTTAAGTTAGTTATCATCTTTGAAGTCATTTATCTTGAAGGTCACAAGTCTACCCTAAAGATTCACAAGATTATAAACATCCTTTATCCAAACATCAAAACATCAAACATAAGTTAAAAGTGTTGTCCTAAAAATGTTTGCAAAGATCACTACCCATATCATTCACCTTTTCATCCCTCATTCACATCATTGTTCCAAAAATACTTAGAGCATCCCTTCTACCTAGATTTGAGTCAAAGTTAGAGAGTTTAAACATTACAAATCTCAACACAACTGTCCAATAGGTGACCCAAAATTAATGGTAAAAACAAGATCACAACACAAGAGAATCATGGAGAAAACCAAAGTCACATTTACCTCAAGTGATCCCAATCCTTTGGAATTTGATCCAAGAAGTCATGTTCCCCCATCACAACAACCTTTGTCACCATCAGGGCCATATGAGATAGAATATATTACAAACAACCCATTTGGACTTACTAGGGAAGAAATCATGGAGATACAAGCCTTAGAAAATGTAGTTCCCAATTTCCCATCTTTTGTTGCACAATAATAGACACAAGGCTTAACTTCATTTGCTATTTAGACAACTCCATTACTAGGGCTCAATCAAACATCCACACCTATTATTGCATCTAGTCTTGCTAAGGACTTTGGCCATACTCTTTCATTTGAAAGCAACACACTTGTAGATACCCTCGATACCAATCCTCCTCAAACTACCACTTGGACACCAACATTTGGCATTCCCCCCATTCCCGAGAATCATCTACATCAACATAAACCACTAACACTCCATTACTCCATGACAACTTCAACATATTGAGGACACCCATCTTCATCCATACCCATGAGTACCACAAATGTGCCAATCATCACACAAAGTAGTGTGGACCAAGTTTCACAAGTAGACCCAAAAGGCCAAGGAAAAACCCTCATGCAAAATCAACCTTTAATGCAACATGGAACATATTCATCCAATCCTCCCATTGATACATCAAACCCAATAGTTTCTCAAAACACATCTATCCCATCCATCATCAACCCACATCAAAGAAATCCCTTCATCAAAAATCCTGTTAACCAAAGTAATACAGTGGCCACATCTCAAACACAAGGGAGTCCCCAAAACATCAGTCAAGGGAATCCTTTCAATCAATGGACTCAAGGTCCTAATATTCCCTTAACATCACCATACTTAACATCACCATCACATCTTTACCGTTTGTCCCCCAAGTCATGCAAAATCAAATGGGACATCAAACTTACATTCCTCCACCATAATCCACTATCTTGCAAGGAATGTTAAACCAACGGAATCCCCAACCCCTCATCAACAATCCACAACCCGCACAAAACGTCGACACCCAAAACCCATCGCAAATATCTCAACCACTAATTGATCCTACATTGCAAGCACATGCCCTAGCTTTACAGCAAGCCCAACAAGCTTATCAGCAAGTAGTCCAACAACAAAAACAATAGAAAACAACCCTAGCAACACAACAACAACAACAAGCAGCCTTAGGACAATAGCAGCAACAATAACAACAAGCAGCCTTAGTAGCACAACAACAACAATAAGCACAACAACAAGAAGCCTTAGGAGCACAACAACAAGCAACCTTAGCAGCACAACAACAAAAACAACAACATCAAGCAACCTTAATAGCACAACAATCAGCCTTAGTAGCTCAACAACAACAAAAATCCCAACAGCAACAACAAGCTCAACAATATGTCCGACAACAACAATTGCTTGCACAACAACAACAACATGGTTTATACTATAACCCTCAACAAAACATTGTCAACCCAAACACATTAGGAACATATATGCCTACACCATCATCACCTTATCCTACACCACCATACACACCATACAACACCTCATCATATTAGAATCCCACATACACTTCATCCACCATCCGACTATAGACAAGATATGTTCCTTCACCCAACCCACAAGATGATATGGCATAACAAATTAAGGTGTTAACACAAGAAATGCAAGATATCCAAATGGGAAAAATGAAGAAACCCCATACACAAAACCTATGCCCATATCCATTCAATCAAAACATCGCAATGGTACCATTTCCTCCTAGTTTTGAAATCCCAAAATTTGACAAATACAAGAGGAGAGGAAGTCCTAAAGACCATGTCAAAGAGTTTAACATTATTTGTATTGAGGTAGCCTACAATGATTCATATTTGATGTGCCTCTTCCCATGAAGTTTAACAGGTCCTGTCATGGATTGGTTTTCTCAATTGGCTCTAGGTATCAAAACTTTCCAAGAAATCATTGAGAAATTCATAGATCACTTCTCCTTCAATCTTGACCTGGACATAAGCTTAGAAGTAGTAAAAAGGCTCAAGATCTCCATGGATGGTAACTTCTCTACCCTCGAAAGGAAACTTTACACATTGATGGTAGGTTGAAGCTACAACTTTTAGGGCATGGATCTAGGGTCGACCAAGCAAGATGTTGTAGGGAAGATCAAGGTCTAACACTTGGTATGTAGTTTATGCGATGGCAGGTCCTACTTGGATGGATGGGTAGTGCGATTATGCCTTGTGATATCTACTCTTGATCATCATATGCTCTAATGGTGGTACTCTTTGTTTTATCAATAACATCCTATGAATAGCCCAATTTTTTGATCAATTGAAGGCTGTAAATGTTTAGAACAACACCTCCATCTATAAGACTATTTTAACCTTATTCTTATGAACAATGACCTCATTTGTTGACCCATCATCCCTTGCATCTACCTTAGACACAAAACCACCCATTATGCAGAACATACCTCACATAAAAGCAGTGATCCAAGATTATGGTTGTGGAAACTATAAGCTAACGAAGGATACTTTTGTGTTGGGACAGCTACCTCTTTCTCCCAAATCTCATGGGAAACCCACACCTAGCAACAACATTCCTCAAACTATCAAGATGGCAGCTACTACCTTCACCAAGGGGGGGCCTGAACAAAGAAAATGTCAATGAGGAGGATATCTCTAAACTTCTCTATCAAGATGAATGATCGTCCTATTTCTTCCCATGGAAGTTGAAAACAAAGGCTTACAAATAACTAAGGGAAAGGGATACAAAAAGAATGAGAAACTGGGACAAAATGACAATGGTTTGCTAGAACCTATCCTTCTTGAGAAACGTCCAAAGAATCTTGGCCTAGGTTATACTAGCAAGGTTACCCTTATTGGCAAAGGTACTTCTGCTAAATGGGCTTAGGCTTCCTCTTGGTTACCAACATCATGTGATACGACCCTAGACAACTTCCCCCTTGATGTTGCTGACCTATTTGAGAATAAATCCTTCTTTATGATATCTACATCATCCTTCACCCCAAGTAACCAACCAAATAAAATATGCCTACTATACTTGCAACTCATTGACTTGGACCAACGAGGACCACCGATTCTAGATTTATTCAAAAATGATGAAGCAATCTCAAAATTCATGGGACTCTGTGACAAATTACCATGGACAAATCATAAGGTTGGTTTTGACATAGAGCTCGACACAAGGGTGTACTACGAGGAGATGATTAAATCCTTCAATCAAAAAATTGATGGCATACAACTAACTTGCAGAACTTTGAGTGAAAATCACATTGTGGCACTCTTTGATCTTAAAATAGTGTGTAATGGAGTAAAATTCCACCTCTTGCAATTTCACTTACATTCTTGCATTTGCTTTAGTGTCCACTCCCTTAGAAACTTGAGTAGGGTCTGTTAGAACTATTAAAATATGATGTTTTCACATGTTGATTTTACTCATAAACTTCTAGATTTGGTCCTGCCATATGCATTTTCCACTCATATTTTGTCATATTGCCCCTTTGATTCTGTTGGGTCTTGCATATTTTCCATTCTGGTTCCTGTCGGCATAAGTCTCCCTCTGTCTCACTGACCCACTATGTTTTTTTGCTAATATCTTTTGTTTCAGGTGTTTCGGCATGACAACATTTGGGTCTCTCCTACCCATTCTTCTTCTGGCAAACGTCTATTGCCTATCGGCAAGATGTTTCTCTTGTTTCGGCAATTGGAGTTTTCTTCTGTTGGCGGTTATCGGCATATGACTTTGTGGTCGGGCTAACATCTTACCGAAGTCATGATGTCTCGGTGACAGGAGCACTGTGGGTCTCTTCGGCATATGTTATGGCTTTTGGGGTAGTGTCTTACTAAAAATCTCTTGTTTCCCCGACTTTGCATTTTGGTGGTTCATTGGTATATGTTGAATGCATTCAGTATAGTGTCGCAACGAAATGAGTTTGCCTCACCGATGAAGCACAAACAATTTTCTTTTATATGACTTTCGGTGCTACCCATTTGCTTGCATTGTAAGGTCTTGGTGAGTGACCTTTGGTCTCGCAGACCTTACGTTTGGATTTCCTCACAGTGGTCGGTTCGACGGTGTTCAGTGTGCTCCGATATAAGAACTTTATCTATAGGACGTCTCGCTGAGGATTGAAGGTTATGGCGACATTCATGGTGGGCACTTGTCGGCGAAGGAATCTTCAGGTTTCACTGACATGAGATTAAGTGGGAGGCTCTCAGCAAAGCTTAGAACGATCTATGTAACCTCTCCCCGACACTGCATTGTCTTAGCGAAGGCGAGTGGGAGTTGGTTTTTAGAGTAAGTGTTGCCTTGTTACGGCGACTATGAAACAAAGGTGAATGCCTTTCGGCCTGGCATTTTGTTCTCAGTATGTGGTCTCCCCGATACATTTGCGTTATAGTGAAGCAGAGCGGGAACAAAGGAATACTATGTGGCTTCGGTATGACTAACAGGTTATTACAGCAACAAATTGGAGGTAAAGTACTTTTTGATAAAGCATTTTGTTATCTCTGTGACTTCTCACCGACAGCACGGGGCTATAGCAAAACCAAAAAAGAACAAAAGGATGCCTCTTGTCTTTGGATTAACATTTGGGTGGTCACAGCGACACGAAATTAGGGGGAGCCTTTGATGGAGCATTGTGTTGTCTATGTGATATCTCCTCGACTTGAATTGTTACGGCGACACTCAGATTGCATTATGACCTTCAGTGTAATGAAATACTTCTACGTGACTTCTCACCGATGGTCAACAGTTATAGGGAACGCGAAATACAATGAACACGGGATGCTAACGTTTGAATTGCCTTTGACAGGACGATATGGATGTCTAGCCAATTGTCTTACTGGTAAAAGCAGAATTTTAAAATCTTGTGGCCGACATGTTGATATGCTTGGAGACCGTTGCTAGCCGACTTGAATTGAACCCGAATCTTGTGGAGGGCCGACATGATATTTTATTTTGATATTTTTCTCATGCCGGTGTATAAATAAGCATGTTGTAATTGTTAATTGGAACAAAAATAATAATAATAATAATAATATAAGATTTTCAATATACTGCAAGTAGACACAGTAGAATAAAATTATCAGACCAGAGGCTATTATTGCATGATTTCACCATGGAGGTATTTATGAGATTCAGTTGATGTTGCTGCATTTCTCTGGTGTCAATTATCTGTTGAATTAAAATGAAAAATACTACTAAGTTGTCTCCATGAATGATTTTTCTTGTTTAAATTAACATAGCAAGTTTATGTTTGATTTATCAATACACATTTACTATACTAGTGTGACCAATCAACTGGTTCTTTCAAGCAAAGATTAAATCCTTTTACTGATCACAGTAATCAGAGAAACTCATTTTGGATTATTGAAGTAGAACTTAGTAGTCATATTGTTGCATGTTTATACAAGTCATAAACAAAACATATGCCAGATAATTTGTGTCTTCTCCAGAAAGTGTTGCTTATCTTGATCTCATTTGACTCTGCATACCCAACAAGGCACTAGTCTCTGCACTTCATCATTTTGAATTCATTCAGCTTCTTTATATCTTTAAGTTGAGCATTTAGGATTTAAATTAGAATATTGTCACTATGTTCAAGTTTGATTTCATTTGTTCACCTCAAATTCCCATTGTGGAAAAATTACTTTTAAAAGATAATCACAAGTCAAGATTGCATTATTCAGAAAGGTACACCTACCTGGGTTTAGCAGCACCTAAAGAGTAGAAGGTTTGATTGTTTCAAGCCTTGTTATGTTACCCTAAGACGTTGTGAAAGCTTGGCAAACTTTCATGGTTCAAACCTGTGTTTTTGAGAGCTAAAAAATTGGTGACTCTGCTGGGGAACAATTAGAATCAAGGCCTTAATCATAGAGTCAGAAATCTTGAATAGACTCCACTGGGAACAAGAAATATTGAACATTTTTCTCATTTTTTATTAAAGTGAGTGGCGACTCTGACAGAAATTTTTGCAATTATTCACCATGAATGGAAGAAGGTATCAATACAGGGGAGGTCATTCTGGAGCTCTTGTTGATAACAATAAGTGGACCCACAAGAATGACAGTGTAGACAAAGGAAAAGGGAAATGTGAGGACATGCATCTGACAGGTAAAGACAAAGCATCAAAAGTCCATTATGAAACATATGATCGCTATGATACCTGGAAGGATAATTCAAGTGTAGAACTGTGTACCCCTGAGGATCAAATAAATCCATTTTATAATCCTCAGCAAATGGCTGAGTTTGAAGCTCAGAAACAGGCTGAGTATAGAGCTGAACAAGAGGCCGAACAGATCATAATTCAGCATGAATATGATCAAACGATGCAGGGTAATCATCAAACTCTTAAAGGAAACCATGAGCTCTCAATTTCTAATGAAGTAAAAGCACAGTTGGAACTACAAGAGAAAAAGATAAAGGAGCTGGAAGCTAAATTATAGAAAGCTCAGATTGTTGATCAGACGGCCGGTACCCCAAAGTATGTTCCACCTCACAAGCAAGGTAACCATAGTGCAGGACCCTCCAATCAGCAAAATTCTCCTCACAATCAGATAGGGAATCACCACAAGCAGCCAAATCGTCCACATCACATTCCTGCACAGCATACAGGTATGTATCCACCTCCTCGTCAGAATTATACCCCACATTATAATGCTCAATACAATAATCACATTCCTTAGTATCAACATCCACCTATTCCTCCCCCTCACCAGCATGCAACCATGATCAGACAGTTTGATTTAGCTAGTTTTCAGTTGTATCCTTGCCCCATGGATGGCAGCTGGAGGAATATGGTGCCCAAATTTACAGGGAGTAATGCAATTATTGCTGAAGAACATTTAAGGAGTTTTAATATTTTCATTCAGGACATAGATATGCCTTATGAAGATTTACACATGAAGTTGTTTAAGATGTCACTTCTTGAAGATGCCAGGGATTGGTTCAACAGCCTGCCAACATTCTCAATTAATTCTCTCCAAGCATTTCAAGACAAACTCTTAGAGAAATATGGGAATCAAAATTCTCCAGATGCAGCTCTTCATGAATTAATGAGAATTCAGAAAAATCAGAATGATTCAATTTATGATTTCAACCAAAAATTCAACAAGCTGCATACTAAAGTACCTCCTGGATCAAGGTTGCCAGATTCTGTTGCATTGAGTATTTATTTAAATGCTTTTGATCCTAAGATAGGGTATGAATTGAGAAGTAGATCTCCAAGATATTTGGCTGAAGCACAGAAGATTGCATTGACAATTGAAAATAATAGGAAAGCTACTGGTATAACTAATAAAAGAGACAATCTGAGGCCTCCTCAGCAAAGTAATTATCAGTACAGACAAGAGAATACCTACAGAAGTGAGAACATAAATGAAAGGCTGAGGCTGCATGATATGCCTTACAATATAGACTAGAAAGATGGGAAACCTATGGCAGCCAGGCCAAGAAACAAAGAGACTCCTGATCCACTGAGCAAGAAAGGAACTTACATGGTGAGTAATAATTATTTTTTTTAAGTTTGCAATCAGCCACATTCTCCAGATTATTGTGTTGTAGCTCAAAGGATGCAAGAAGAAGGAATGCTGAGGGAAAATAATGGAGAAGATCACACTGTATATTTGACTTCAAATATTTTTCACCATGCTGAGGAAAGAAATTCATCTTCAGAGGATGAAGGCTATGAATATGATGTCTCCAATCAGAAGTATAATGTCCATATGGTTGAACAACAGATTTTTTATGATTTTGATGAAGATTACACAGAGCCACATCCTGTTGCAGTGCCTGCTCAATGCAATGTGAGGAGACTTACTCAGGATGAAATAGAAAGGATCACTGTTGCTGCAGTTGAGAAATCCAAAAGTCAATACTGGTTGAGAAACAGAAAAGTAAATGAGCAAGATGGAGTTCCTGGGGGAATTTTTATAAAAGATCAAAAGGCAACACAGGAAAATATAAAGAATCCAGAAAACAAGCAGCATGATAAAATTGAATAGAAACCAGGCCAAAAGGAGGAAGTAAATGAATTAAATAAAGAAATATAGATGCCTGACCAGTCCAGTAAAAAAGAAAAAGAAGAAAACAAAAGAGAAGTGCCAGAATTAAAGAGGACTGTCAAGGTGGAGAGTTCCTCTTTTGATTTCACTCAGGCATTGTCCCAGGTAAAAGTGTATGTTCCACTACTTGAGATGATGAAAATTAAAGAATATAGGGATACTACTGTTCAATTGATAACGAATGGAGAACATGTGAATGCTGAAAATAAAATAACTATTAAAGTAGTCAATAGGCAGGAGAAGATAAATAATTCTGAAGTCTACTTGAGTGATATATTATCAACTCCTCCTCAAGTTGATCCCTTTTTTACTACGATGCTTATTAATAACAAATTGTTAAGGAACTGCATGATATATTCTGGTGCTATTATAAATATCATGCCTGTTGGAGTCATGAAACAACTTGGTATGTGGGTTGATATCACTGGAGGTAAGTGTTATGCAATGGATAACATACCTGTTCCTGTAGTTGCTATTATGAAAGATGTTGAAGTCAAATTGGCTACTTATCCACAAGTAGCTTATAATATAGATATAACGGTTATTGATACTCCTCCTCAGTTTGGGATACTTTTGTCAAGGCAGTGGACTGCAGCTGTAGGTGCAAATGTTCAATTTTATTTATCTTATGCTACAATCCCAGTGAATGGCCAGGAAGTCAAATTATACAGGGAGCCAAGAATGAGCCAGCTTGTTGAATATGTACCATAGGATCAAATTAATTGTTTTTGTGATGTTGATCTGGGAAGTTTTAAAGTAGAACCAGCTCAGCCAGAATTAATTAATAGTGATTCAATTGAAAAACATGTTGCACAAAATTGCAATGGTGTATGGAAGATGTACTTTGATGGAGCCTGCAGTCAAGAAGGTAATGGAGCTGGGATTGTATTTGTTTCACCTGGAGGTATTAATTTTAAATATTCTTTTATGTTAGCATTTGAATGCACAAACAATGTGGCAGAATATGAAGCTTTATTGACAGGCTTAAACATAGCTGTGAAACACAAGATTAAGTTGCTGGCTGTTTTGGGTGATTCTGAGTTGGTTGTTTCACAAATTAAATCAAAATATGCAGCAAAGCACAAAAGATTAAAACAATATAGGAATGTTGTATGGGATACCATTGAATTATTTGATGCATTTTCGATTCAATGGATTGACAGATCAAAGAACATAATGGCTGATTTTTTAGCAAGTGTGGTACTGAAAAGAGATGATATCATATTCGCTGGGGTATCACAGATTGAGTTCAAGACAAGGCCTGTTGTTCCTGATAATGTTTATAGTTGGCAGGTCTTCAATGATGATACTGACCTTTTGAAATTCCTCAATTGTATAGATCAGTATGAGGCTCAGGAAATTGATTTCAATGCTTTTGTTGAATAAGTGGATGGGAAGCAAACTGTGTTTGGCAAGGAGATCTTACAGCTCAAAACAAACAAGCTTCCTAAAGGATTAGTGGCACTAGAAAGGGTGTATGATGGACATGATTGATCCCTTATGAAGCAAACAATAGTCAGAAAGGAAGATGTTGAAGAAATTAACTTGAGGACTAAAATAGCACCAAGAAAGGTATACATTGGAAAAAAGATTAGCCCTACAATTAGAAGAATGTTGATTGAGTTATTAAGAAAATATAAACATGTTTTTTCTTGGTCTTATGAGGATTTGAAATCATATAGGGAAGATTTATTTCAGCATGAAATACCATTGAAGCCAGACACCAAGCCTTTTAGATAGAAGCAAAGACCTATAAATCCAACATTGGAGCCTAAAATGCAAGAAGAACTAACAAAGCTAAGAGATGGAGAAATTATCAAACCAATCAGACATTCAACATGGGTTTCTAATTTAGTTCCTTTAAAAAAGAAGAATGGTGATATCAGATTATGTGTGGACTTTAGAAATCTAAACATGGAATCTCTCAAGGATAATTATCCTCTACCCAACATGGAAGCAGTATTGCATAAGGTGACAGGGTGTGAGTTGTTGTCCATGATGGATGGATTTTCAGGATACAATCAGGTCAAAGTCAAGGAATCTGAGCAATACAAGACAGAATTCACTACTCCTTGGGGAACATATGTATACATAAGAATGCCATTTGGTCTCACAAATGTTGGAGCGACTTTCCAAAGAGCCATGGATGTGGCATTTTCTGATTTGATTAATGTTATCATGGTGGTGTACCAAGATGATTTGACTGCTTATTCGAAGAAGGTTGAGGATCATGTGCAACATCTTGAAAAGGTATTTATTAAAGCTCTTGAATATGGTATTAATCTAAATCCAAAGAAGTGTCATTTTGCTGTCATAGAGGGTAAGCTCTTGTGGCATATTGTTTCAAAAGAAGGAATTAGAATAGATCCTAAGAGGGTTGAAGCTATTGATAATATTCCTATTCCCAAAACTGTTAAGGCAGTACAATCATTCTTTGGACAAATTAATTTTGTTAGAAGATTTGTTTCTAATTTTGCTGAGATCATCAAGCCCATATCTAAAATGCTGAAGAAAGGACAAAAAATGAACTGGACTGCTGAAACTTTAGATGCTTTCATGTCTATCAAAAAGGCTATTAAAGAGGCTCCTATTCTTAAATCTCTAGATTTTACAAAGCCTTTTCAGATTTTTTCATTTGCCTCAATCCATACTATTGCTGTTGTGATGCTACAGAAAAATGAAGGGGGTTATGAACAGCCTGTGTCTTTCTTTAGTAAATCATTACAGGGGTCTGAATTGAAGTATGACATAATGGAAAAACAGGCTTTTGCATTGGTAAAGGCCACGAAGGCATTCAGACCATATCTTGTCTAAGCAAAGGTGATTGCTTATGTCCCTCATGTTGCTGTCAAAGACATTTTAACACAATCTGAAGTCACAGCAAAAAGATGCAGATGGATGAACAAGATTCAAGAATTTGACATGGAAATACATATCACTAAGTTGGTAAGAGGCCAAGGCTTGGCTAAGCTGATGGCAGAAACTAACATTGAGGCAAATCTAATCTGTAATGTTGAGGAAGGGGCTGCAGTTGCAAGTATTGAACATACTCCATGGTATACTCATATTATGCATTATCTTAAATTCATGAAATGTCTAGATGGATTAAGTGACAGTCAAAGGAGAACTTTGAAGTTGTAGGCATCAAAATATATTTTTATGGATGGCGATCTGTTTTGGAAAAACAAGGATGGCATATTGTTGTTATGTTTGGATGAGTCACAGGCTAGGCATGTTTTGAAGGAAATGCATGAAGGAGTTTGTGGAGGTCATTATTCAGCAAAGACAACTGCACACAAAATTCTCAGGGCTGGGTATTATTGGCCAAAGGTTTTTAATGATTCCTTTACACATGTGAGAAAATGTGAGGCTTGCCAAAAGTTTTCTGGAAAATTGAAGTATTAGGGTGCTTTGCCACTTCGACCTCTACAGGTTGATGCCCCTTTTCATCAATGGGGAATTGATTTCATTGGAGAGATACAGGAGAAGTCAAGTGGAGGACATAGGTGGATACTAGTTGCCACTGATTATTTTACAAAATGGGTAGAGGCAATCCCAACCAAGCAGGCTACAAGTAAAGTTGTAACAAATTTCTTGATGGACAACATTATCACCAGATTTGGTACACCATTAAGGATAATCACAGATAATGGGATGTGCTTCAGGTAAGATGAATTCAAAAGCTTTTGTGATAAGTATGGCATTACTATTTCTTATGCAGCTCCTTATCATCCACAAGCCAATGGTCAAGCAGAGTCCAGCAATAAGAGTCTCTTGAAGATTATAAAGAGGATGTTGGGAAAGAACAAGAAGGCTTGGGATTCAAAGTTAAAACTAGCTATGTGGGCGGATAGAATCACTATGAAGAAGGAAATTGGAAAGTCCCCATTTGAATTAGTGTATGGAGCACAGGCTAGGATGCCTCTGTAGAATTTGTTACTAGTCTACAAGTTTATCTTGCAAGAATATTTGGAAGTTCTTGAACCCATGGAAGACAAAATGGAGCAACTTGCTGAGTTGGATGAAGTAAGGAGAGAGGCCCAAAGTCAAAACATGAAGTTACAGGCACAGATGAAGTATCTATTTGACAAGAAGGCAAAAAATAGAAAATTTGAAGAAAATGACTTGGTATTGATGTGGAATGCAAGGTGTCAGGAGAAAGGTAAGCATGGTAAATTTGAAACTCTTTGGCTGGGACCTTTTGTTGTCACTGGTAAGAAGGGTGAAGACTCATATTATCTACAGAACATGGCTGGTGAAGATCAAGAAATGCATGTTCATGGGCAATTCTTGAAGCTTTTCTTCTCTTGATTAACACACAGGGTTGAGGGTTGCCAGTGCATGGAAAACTCTTGTATATCCTCTTTAAAATTATTTTCCATGCAAAGTAGTTTAGGTTCTCATTCATCTCCATTTCACCTCCATCTTGCATTCACTTTGCATTCACTCCCACTTTGCATTCGTTTCCATTTCCTTTCACTTCCATTGCTGCTCACTGGCTCATCATTTTATGTCCAGTCTGCTCACCCAGGATTTTGGATCCTTGCAATGATTTTACTATCATTCATCCCCAGACGGAGCCACTGTTAGAACTATTAAAATCTGATGTTTTCACATGTTGATTTTACTCATAAACTTCCAGATTTGGTCCTACCGTATGCATTTTCCACTCATATTTTGTCATATTGCCCCTTTGATTTCATTGGGTCTTGCATATTTTCCATTCTGGTTCCTGTCGGCATAAGTCTCCCTCTGTCTCCCTGACCCACTATGTTTTTCTACTAATATCTTTTGTTTCAGGTGTTTCGGCATGACAACATTTGGGTCTCTCCTACCCGTTCTTCTTCTGGCAAACGTCTATTGCCTATCGGCAAGATGTTTCTCTTGTTTTGGCGTTTGAGTTTTCTTCTGCTAACGGTTATCGGCATATGACTTTGTGGTCAGGCTAACGTCTTACCGAAGTCATGATGTCTCGGCGACAGGAGCACTATGGGTCTCGTTGGCATATGTTATGGCTTTCGCGGTAGTGTCTTACCGAAAATCTCTTGTTTCCCCGACTTTGCATTTTGGTGGTTCATTGGTATATGTTGAATGCATTTGGTATAGTGTCGCAGCGAAATGAGTTTGCCTCACCGATGAAGCGCAAATAGTTTTCTTTTATATGACTTTCAGTGCTACCCATTTGCTAGCGTTGTAAGGTCTTGGCGAGTGACCTTCGGTCTCATCGACCTTACGTTTGGATTTCCTCACGGTGGCCGGTTCGACGGTGTTCGGTGTGCTCTGATATAACAACTTTATCTATAGGATGTCTCACCGAGGATTGAAGGTTATGGCGACATTCATGGTGGGCACTTGTTGGTGAAGGAATCTTCAGGTTTCACCGACATGAGATTAAGTGGGAGGCTCTTGGCGAAGCTTAGAACGATCTATGTAACCTCTCCCCGACACTACATTGTCTTAGTAAAGGCGAGTGGGAGTTGGTTTTCGGAGTAAGTGTTGCCTTGTTACGGCGACTGTGAAACAAAGGTGAATGCCTTTCAGCCTGGCATTTTGTTCTTGGTATGTGGTCTCCTGATACATTTGTGTTATAGCGAAGCAGAGTGGGAACAAAGGAATACTATGTGGCTTCGGTATGACTAATGGGTTATTACAGCGACAAACTGGAGGTAAAGTATTTTTCGATAAAGCATTTTGTTATCTCTGTGACTTCTCACCGACAACACGGGGCTATAGCAAAACCAAAAAAGAACAAAAGGATGCCTCTTGTCTTTGGATTAACATTTGGGTGGTCCCAGCGACATGAAATTAGGGGGAGCCTTCGATGGAGCATTGTGTTGTCTATGTGATATCTCCTCGACCCGGATTGTTACGGCGACACTCATATTGCATTATGACCTTCAGTGTAATGAAATACTTCTGCGTGACTTCTCGCCGATGGTCAACAATTATAGCGAATGCGAAATACAGTGAACATGGGATGATAATGTTTGAATTGCCTTCAGCAGGACGATATGGATGTCTGGCCGACTGTCTTACTGGTAAAAGCAAAATTTTAAAATCTTGTGGCTGACATGTTGATATGCTTGGAGACCATTGCTGGCCGACTTGAATTGAACCCAAATCTTATGGAGGGCTAACATGATATTTTATTTTGATATTTTTCTCATGCTAGTGTATAAATAAGCATGTTGTAATTGTTAATTGGAACCAATAATAATAATAATAATAATAAAAATAATATAAGATTTTCAATATACTGCAAGTAGACACAGTAGAATAAAATTATCAGACTAGAGGCTATTATTGCATTATTTCACCATGGAGGTATTTATGAGATTCAGTTGATGTTTCTGCATTTCTCTGGTGTCAATTATCTGTTGAATTGAAATGAAAAATACTGCTAAGTTGTCTCCATGAATGATTTTTCTTCTTGTTTAAATTAACATAACAAGTTTATGTTTGATTTATCGATACACATTTGTTGTACTAGTGTGACCAATCAACTGGTTCTTTCAAGCAAAGATTAAATCCCTTTATTGATCACAATAATCAAAGAAACTCATTTTGGATTATTGAAGTAGAACTTGGTAGTCATATCATTGCATATTTATACAAGTCATAAACAAAACATATGTCAGATAATTTATGTCTTCTCCAGAAAGTGTTGCTTATCTTGATCTCATTTGACTCTGCATACCCAACAAGGCACTAGTCTCTGCACTTCGTCATTTTGAATTCATTCAGCTTCTTTATATCTTTAAGTTGAGCATTTAGGATTTAAATTAGAATATTGTCACTGTGTTCAAGTTGGATTTCATTTGTTCACCTCAAATTTCCATTGTGGACAAATTACTTTTAAAAGATAATCAAAAGTCAAGATTGCATTATTCAGAGAGGTACACCCACCTGGGTTTAGCAGCACCTAAAGAGTAGAAGGTTTGATTGTTTCAAGCCTTGTTCTGTTACCCTAAGACATTGTGAAAGCTTGGCAACCTTTCATGGTTCAAACCCGCGTTTTTGAGAGCTAACAAGGTCAGTTTATTCCTTGCATCAGCTTTTTCCCTTCTTAGTATGATCTAGCACCCCTTTTCAGTAGCTACCTTTATGCGACAGCTTTGCATCGAACTTTGTTCCTTTCTGGTTTGCGTTGTTTTGTAGCCTAACGTGTTCGGACACTAGCGCGCCGCATGGACATCCACGCGCCATGCTAACATCCTACGACGTTTCAACGTTCAAATGACTATTTTTGAGCATGTTTTCCACTTGTCACCTCCTTTCGTAGGTGGTAACGGCTCAAGATTCCCTGAAACCGCTTGGGAAGCTTCTTTTCCCTCCTTAAAATTAGTATTTTCAATTCATTTTCCCCCTTCCTCCATTTTCAAGCAGGACTTCTTCTATTCCTGGTTTCTCTCTAGCCTTTTACACTTCATCTTTTTCTTAGACAACTCCATACCATTTGCTACAGCAGCTTCAAGCACTCTCAATCTCTTAGCAACACTCTTTGTAGCTCTATCTCCCTTTCCTTATGCTTGTGAGCATCTTGGGATTCCATATCCCTTATCATTTGCATTTTTACTTTGTGATACGATTTCTCCTCCTTGAGTGGGGATCACTTTTATCACGGTACTTTGTGGTGTGGGCTCTACTCCTGATCAGGTTTTTCTTTCACCACATGCTTTTTGTGGTGTGGGTTCTACTCTTGAGTGGGTTTTGCATTCACCACACACTTTGTCCATTCTAGTTACTCTCTCTCTTTCTTTTTGGCTGTCCGTGAAGGTGGGAACACCAAAATGGGGGTTTGACTACGGCAAACCCCTATAAAACCCCAACACTTTCTCTAGATCTTATAGAAACAGGTATTGAATACATTCGCATGTTAGAGGCTTCCTCACTTGCTTGGTTGTGAGCATCTTCTTTCCTTTCTTCTCCTTATGTTCATCAGTTCTACTTTATTTCACATTCTATTACTTCATCGCATTCTATAATTTCTCAATAGTCAAAGTAGAAATAGTCACTTTTCCATTTTCTATGATAAACTCACTTTTTGGTCTATAAGAGATGTCAGCCTAGCTTTGGGACACCAACATTCCACACTATTGTATGTTTCCTGCACTGTCGTCCTTTGGTCGAGAGCTTGTTAGTTTGTCCAGAGAATCTTCGTGAACCGCTTTTCCTAATTCTAGAACTCTCGCTACTGGTCCTTGAGGTAGTTTAGGGAAATTCGCCCCATGAGGCTCTCTGAATGAAGAGAACTCATGAGTAGTGAATCCCCCTTCTCTACATTTTGGTGAACCCAACGTGAAGAGAAAATCTTCTGAAAAACTAGAAATTTATTTACCCCTACTTGATGGGGTCATAAATTTTGACTCGATGCTCGAAACTCAGAACCGTCTGCACCATTGGAAAGGTCTCCTAGAGAACTAGTTCAGTTCCTAAAATACTATCCTTTGGCTATCAAATTTTAGGGATGAACCAAGTTCCGACCTCAAATTTCACTTCGAAGATCTCTGAAAATGTGAATTACTAGAACATAGAAAATACTGAAAAAATCATAATGGAATTAACATCTTCCTTTATTAGTTTTGTATCTAACTTTGTTAAAAATGTTAATGATATTCCATTCCATGCATGTGATGGTGACTTGGATTTTCCCATGTCACTTTGTATCTTTGATCCTTCTCATGAGATTCCTCTTTCTTCAGACAATATCTTATTGCAAGAATATGAAATCATTGATACCTTTCTTAATGTTACTCTACCTTCTCTTCATTCCAATGCACTCTCTTCTAGAGATGATGCATTCGTTAATGATGAATCTCCTATACCTTTTGATGCACTCTCTTCTAGAGACATTGCATTTTTCAATGATGAACTTCTTATCTATTCCAATGCACTCTCCTCTAGAGATTATGCATTAGAAAATGATAATCTCCTTCCACATCTGATTCTCCTTGAATTAATGTTGAGAATGTTCCTTCAAATAATTATTCCACATTTTATCCTGTCTGGATCGATGTTGAGAATGTGTCTTCAAATAATAATAGTTCTAATAGTTGTGATGATTCTTTAAATGTAGTCTATGTCTCTGTTGCCCCTCAAAGGCCTAAGAGACTGATCATTTACGTAACTCCAGCTAGTCCTTCTCCTAAAGGAAAGAATAAAAAACCAAGCCTTCTTCAAGCTCCTAAACCTACAACTAAAGCACCCAGTCTTTACAATCTTGTCGAGCAACTTTTTGTTACTCCAGATAAGATCTCACTATGGGACTTGCTTCAGTCTACTTTGGTTTATCAAGGAATGCTTCAAGAAGCCTTACAAAAGATCCTCTTTCCTTCTTCCACCAGGCCAACAAGTGTTGATGTGTTGATGGCATATATTTGTGTAGATTCGTTGAATATTACATTCTATCTGCAAGAACTCCCACCTCCGAAAGTATAGAAGCAAGTGGATCCTCTAATTATTATTTTTAACATTAATAAAATTGGCATTAGATGTACTCTCATTGACACTAGTTTAGCGTTCAATGTATGTAGCATTGATCTATTTCCTAAGATTAATATTGATCCATCTTCTCTTAATGCTTCTTCTATTGACATTCGTGGGTTCAATAATGTTGCGTGACAAGCTCTAGGTACAATAATATTACCTTTGCATATTGGACTCGTTACTGTACCCACCCTTATATATGTTATGAAAGAAAAGATACCATATAACCTTCTTCTTGGTAGACTGTGGGTTCATGCTATGGGTGCAGTCTCATCTACCTTGCATAAATCTCTTAAGTTTATTTGTAATAATCAAGTGCCCACAGACAAGGTTGGCCCTGAGGCTATGCACTTATGTGAGATGGTAGTTGTTGGTCAAGCTTTAGTTGTTCCTACTCTTATTCCTTTAGTATCTTCTAGTGTGTCAATGTTTACTCGAGTAGTACCTACTACAAGGGATACTCTTGATATAAATGTCCCTAAGGAAGATCCTTCTAAAGCAATAAATCTTAAGTATGCTCCTTCTTCTCAATAAAATGCATGTTCCTCAACATCATCCAAACCTGCTATCAAAGAGGATTACACTTTTGCATCGCGTGATAATGTGGATGCGAATTGTAATATTCTTAGTGTTGATCCTCCTTCTGATGAATATGATTACACATCAACTAAAGAGGATAGTGTTGGTAGTCCCATTAAAAAGGATGATGGTGATCTTGTAGAGGAGTATAATCCCCATTGCCAAAATAATTCTCTCCATAGAGATCCCCCTTTGTCTATTATCCCCACATCTTCTTCGAAGCAGTCAAACTTTTCTCCACAAGAGAAAGGGTTGCTTCCTACTCCTCATTCTTTATCTAATCAAGATCATATCTTGTTGCGGCTTCTAAAATCCCGCTTGATTACTCTTCCTCCTCCTAAGAGATCTTACAAACATGATAAAGCAAAACATTCATTTTGTGCATACCATCAAGTGCCTGGCCATTCCACTAATGAATGTAAGGCCTTGAAGGATAAAATACAACAATTTTATGATGGTTTTGTTGATGCACTTGCCTTGACTTTGCATGACAAGTGATATTGAGGTTTACCTCTATCCTACATGCTCTAAGTATCTCACATGGTACTCCTCCCCTATATGCTAGGGGAAGTGATAACTTATTCCGAAGATGTGTTTGTCCTTCTTAAGGACCCTCTCTCTCTCATCTCTATCCTTCAAATGAAGTGTCCCTTAAGCGAATCCTTTTATTCTTTTGAAGTTTTCACAAGGGACCCATTTGAAAGCTTTCCAACTTGTTGATGGTATGCATGATTGTCTGCTTACTTTCCCATGTGGTTGCTTCTTGACATGTTATATCGAAGATAAACGAGTCACTTATTTTGACTCTACAGAGTCCTCTTCCTTTGGTTTCCTCCATGAGAGAGATCTTGGTGGATACCTCCCTATAGGATCGAGCACCTATAGGGAAATTCCTTTGAGCTTCCTTCATGCAAGAGATCTTGGAGGTGGCTCCCCTGGAGCACTAAGTACCTATAGGGCCCTTGCCTTTGGTTTCCTCCATGCAAAAGATCTTGGAGGACACCTCCCTTCAGGACCAAGAACCTGTAGGGCACTTTCCTTTGGTTTCCTCCATGTGAGAGATCTTGGAGGATACCTCCCTACAAGATTGAGAAATTGTAGGGAACTTTCCTTGGTTATTCTTCATGCGAGAGATCTTGGAGAATATCTTTCTTACAGGTCTATGGGTTTGTAAGGAAATTTTTTGGTATCCTTCATGTGAGAGATCTTGGAGGACACCTTCCTGGAAAGTCTGTGGGCCTGTAACGCGATTAAATTCTTAAATTCTCTTCCTTCTCAACTTGTATATACCGGATCAAAGAACTACATCTTCTTCATCCTGAGTATATTCCCTTCCTCTCTTCATTCTTCTAAGTATGTTATTCCTTAATTTGGGCATGATGAATAGTACTGAGACAACCTTTTACATAGAGGTCTCTTTTTCTTTGCTAACTCAAATACTTTAGTTTTTATGGGCTAACTTTATTTGGTGTAGGTTTTTCCTGCCTAATGCATTTTTTTTGTAGAATTTCAAATTGGGGGCATACTTTCGTGGTTCGAAGAGTTATCTAATTTCTCTACAGTATCCTTTTGGAATATGATGTTATTTATGTTTAGTAGATTTCCTTTAGCAGGCATATTAATGTAGATTCATATGCCCGCTAAAGTGGGGGTAAAATGTAATGGAGTAAAATTTCACCTCTTGCGATTTCACTTACATTCTTGCATCCGCTTTAGTGTCCACTCCCTTAGCATCTTGAGTAGGGTCATTTTACCCCTTGCATCAGCTTTTTCCCTTCTCAGGATGCTCTAGCACCCGTTTTTAGCAGCTACCTTCATGTGGCAACTTTGTATCAAACATTGTGCCTTTCTAGTTTGCGTTGTTTTGTAGCATGACGTGTCTGAACACTAGCATGTCGTGTGGACGTCTGCACACTATGCTAGTGTCCTGCAATGTTTCAACATTCAATCAACCATTTCTAAGCATGTTTTCCACTTGTCACCTCCTTTTTTTGGTGGTAACAACTCGGGATTCACTAAAACCACCCGGGAAGCTTCTTTTCCCTCCTTAAAAGTAGTATTTTCAATTCATTTTCCCCCTTCCTCCATTTTCAAGCAAGACTTCTTATATTCTTGGTTTCTCTCTAGCATTTTACACTTTAGCTTTTGCTTGCATATCTCCATACCATTTGCTACAACAACTTCAATCACTCTTTGCAGCATAGCAACACTCTTTGCAACACTCTTTGCAGCTCTATCTCCCTTGCCTTATGCTTGTGAGCATCCTGGGATTCCATATTCGTTATCATTCGCATTTTTACTTTGTGATATGGGTTCTCCTCCTTGAGTGGGGATTACTTTTATCACAATACTTCGTGGTGTGGGTTCTACTCCTGAGTGGGTTTTTCTTTCACCACACGCTTTGTCCATTTCGGTTACTCTCTCTCTTTCTTTTTGGTTTTCCATGGAGGTGGGAACACCAAATCGGGAGTTTTATTGAGGCAACCCCCTATATAGCCCCAACACTTTCTCTAGATCTTACAGATGCAAGTATTGAAGAAATTCACATGTTGGAGGCTTCATCACTTGCTTGGTTGTAAGCATCTTCTTTCCTTTCTTCTCCTTATCTTCATCAGTTCTACTTTATTTCACATTTTTTTACTTCATTTCACTTTTTAATTTCTCAATAGTCAGAGTAGAAGTAGTCACTTTCCCATTTTCTATGATAAACTCATTTTTTGGTCTATAAGAGACACCAGTGCGCCGCACTATCATCTGTTTCCTACAATGTCATCCTTTGGCCAAGATCTTGTCAATTTGTCCAAAGAATCTTCATGACCAAATTTTTCTGATTCTAGAACTCTCATTGTTGTTCCTTGAGGTATTTTAGGGAAATTCGCCTCGTGAGGCTCTCTGAATGAAGAGTACTAATAAGTAGCGAATCCCCCTTCTCTAAAAATAGTAAAAAGAAAGGGTGCATCCAAGGATGAAATCCTCTTTGAGGCACCCAAGGATGAAGGATTCAATCTCCTCCTTAGTGTGCTGCATCTAGAAAAGTTAACAATATTAGTAGAAAAGGCCACTCCAGTCAACGTGTGAACAAAAGAAGCACCCTAGATTACTTTCTGTGTTGAATCCTTATTGCATGAAGAACAAAAGAACCTAGAATAATTCATAAAAGAGTGAAGAGCTAACTTTGCATGGTCATACACGGATATGCCAGGGCTTGATCCAAAAGTAGTTGTGCATCATCCAACAATCTCTCTTGAAGCCAAACCAGTAAAGCAGAAGTTAAGGAAGATGCACCCTCAGATAGCACTCTTGGTCAAAATTGAGTTACAAATGCTTCTTGATGTTGGATTCATTCAACCGATATATTATCCTAAGTGGTTTTCAAACTTGGTACCAGTTTCCAAGCACACTGGAGGCATCAAAATATCCATGGATTTCAAAGGCTTAAACAAGGCATGCCCAAAGGATGATTTCCCTCTTCCTAACATTGACATCATAGTGGATTTAACAGTTGGGCATGAAATGCTATCACTCATGGATGGTTTTTTAGGCTATAATCAAATCATGATCGACAAGGAGGATCAACACATAACTACATTCACTTGTCCATGGGAAACATATTGGTGGAACATGATGCCATTTGGGCTAAAGAACGTAGGATAAAATTATCAGAGAGAAATGACCCTAATCTTTCATGACATGATCCACAAAATAGTTGAAGACTATGTGGATGATATTTTGGAAAATTCAAAGAAAAGGAGAGAGCACATACAAGTCTTGGGACCCATCTTCAATAGGCTCGAAGAGTATAAGGTATGGCTAAATCTAAAAAAATGTGTCTTTAGGGTTACATCAAGGAAACTTCTTAGTTATATTGTCTCACAAAGAGGGATAGAAATTGATCCAACAAAATTCAAAACCATCCTAGACATGGAACTGTTGTCAACATTGAAGCAAATGAGAGGGTTACAAGGAAGATTGCAGTCCATTCCAAGGTTCATAGCACATCTATTAGATAAAATCCACCCTTTCTCACTTCTTCTCCATAAAGGAATAACTTACAAGTGGGATGAGAAGTGTGATAAAGCTTTCCAATAGATCAAGGACTATCTATTGATACCTCCAATGCTCATGCTACCAATACCAAAAAAACCTTTGATCCTATATATATCAGCTACATCAGCAACACTAGGTGCTCTTTTAGCACAACATGATGAAAATGGAAAGGAAAGAGCTATCTACTACATCAGCATGACCTTGGTGGGCTATGAAATGAACTATTCATCCATTGAGAAAGCATTCTTAGCAATGGTTTTTGCTTCACAAAAATTAAGACACTACATGTTGTTGCATCAAATTAAACTTATTGCAAAGATCGGCCCATTGAAATACCTATTATCTAAAGCAACTCTCACTAGGCAAATGGCCAAATGGGTAATGATCTTGATTTAATTTGACATAGAGTATGTGGAGCATAAGGTAATCAAAGGAAAAGCGATTGCAGACCAACTGGTAGATGCACCTATCTATGCAAAGAATCCATTGATATTTGAATTCCCTAATGAATCAATGTTCCTTATCAAAACACCCAATCAGTGGAAGATGTATTTTCATGGATCGTTCACCCAACATGGATCAGCGGTAGGTATTCTCTTTATCACCCCTCAAGGTGATTGCATCCCGAAGTCATACAGGCTATCATTTCCATGTACTAACAACATTGTGGAGTATGAGGCCCTAATAATAGGTCTAAGGATAGCAGTTCAATGACAAATACAAGAAATGAAAGTCTATGGAGACTCACAACTGGTTATCAACCAAGTCAATGATGACTACCAAACCAAGGATGACAAGCTTACTCCTTACAAGAAGATGGTAGAGAGTATCAAGGACCTTTTCATAGATATAAATTTTGAGCATATTCTCAACATGAACAATCAAGCAGCAAATGTTATGGAAACAATCAGATCATTGTTAGACGTGTTGCACAATGTCCTAAAGTGTGATTTCTTAGTAGAACAAATTATTGTACCAACTTTCAAAATCCCATAATTTAAATTTGCGTGTGTCATTGTCATTCTTGGATGCTCGTGGTATCATGACATATTCACCTACCTAAGCAGAGGATCCCTCCCATCTGATATCACCTCCAACCTTAAAAAGACCTTTGTAAAGAAGGCATCCCGATTCATGATCCTAGGTGATACCTTATACTGTTGAAGTATCAAGGGGACATTACTATGATGTCAAGTAGCCAAGAGCAAGCCTTGACCACTTTAACAAAAGTTCACAATGGCATTTGTGGTTCCCATTCTAGTGGTATGACTTTAGCTAAGAAATTGTTGAGGATGGGGTACTACTAGCCAACCATGGAAAGAGAATCCCATCAATATGTGTAGAAGTGTGTCCAGTTCTAATAGCATGGAGATTCGATTCATGCTTTGGCTCAGGAGTTGCAACCAATGATCACACCTTTTCCTTTCTCATAGTGGGGGCTTGACATCATAGGAAAGATTACCCCAACCTCATCTAATGGCCACAAGTTTATCATAACAACCATTGAGTACCTTACCAAGTGGGTAGAAGCTATTCCTATGACCTACATAATGGGGAATCAAAATTCTAATTTTATCCTAAACTATCTAATCTGTCATTATGGTGTTCTGCAAGCCCTTATCTCAGACAACGAAACACCCTTCAAGAATCAGGATGTGAAAGAGCTATGTCAAAGATTCAACATCCAACACCAATTCTCTACCTTGTATTACCCCCAAGGCAATGGTCAAGCTGAGGCTACAAAGAAAAACATTCTAAAAAATCCTAAAGAAATTGGTCAATGAAGTTGGTTGTGACTAGCACCTATAGTTGAATCCTACTCTATGGGCCTATTAGACCAATATTTGAATGCCAACAGGTGAAACCTCGTTCTCCTTGGTCTATGAATCAAAATCCATATTTCCTGTTTAGGTTGACTTTCCCTCGCTGCGAGTGTCACTATAGAACCTAATTACCTATAGAGTAGCACAGCTAAATGAGCTGGAATTCTTGGATGAGCATCGTCTTGATGCCACTAATTACTTGCAAGGATATCAAAACTGACTGAAACAAAGCTATAACAAGAAGATCAAGTGTTGGTCTTTCCAAGTAGGGGATCTTGTCCTAAAGCAGAATCAAAAAAATCTTTCAGATCAAGACAATAAAGGAAAGTTTGAGCCTAATTGGTTAGGTCCCTCATCATAACAAGTCATGGATTAGGACCATATCAATTTTTAACGCATGAAAGTGAACCCTTGCAGGAACTGACCAATAGTTTGCATCTTAAAAAGTTTTATACCTAGGCTTGAAGGGTGTAAATCTGAAAATACAAAAAAAAATCAAAAAATGATCAAAAATCCAAAAAAATAAACAAAAAACAAATTGAAAAAAGTCAAGAAAAACAAATTGTCCTCTAGTGAAAACCACTTTGATGGTGCTTTGGGAAAGTACCTTGGTGAAAACCTAGAAAACGGGCTAAACAAAAGTACCTCCATCTACTTGGGCTCTTTATCCTATCATTCCATCCATTGCATCACATCATTCATCCTATTTATCCCATTGCCCACCTACATCCTTATCATGGCTTAATATTGTGAAGTATCATATCCACTTTAGTACTACTTGGCAGGTTCCAAACGTCAACTTGTCTTGCCTATATTGAGGTAGTCTATTGTATCACACTGGAGGTAAATTCATTATCAATTGGATCGAGTTCTTGTATATCTTAAGGTTATTGGAAATATTGTCGAAAATCCCAAAATATTCATCAAACCTTCATTAGAAAATCCAAAACATCCAAATCCTTGTACAACTAAAATCCAAAAAAACATTTGAAAATTGTGAAGTCAAAATCCAAAATATCAAGAACAGATCAAAAACCCTAAAAAGGTCAAACATCAAAAATCCAAAAATGATACCATGTCGAACTACGAGTCTCTGAGATTAAACATAGGAAAGGCCATCATTGATGTGCTCTCGAGACACCCTAGGTCAGTACTTTAGGAGTCCATCATAATAAAATTGAAATCCATCAACTGTTCATCTTCATCTTCAATAAGTCGATTTAGTCGAACTAAATGGTCTCTGGGTGTATAACATAGGTAAGGCTCATCTTTGATCAGCCCCTAAGGCCCCTAGGATAGGTTTTTTAGGTTAGGTTCTTGGTCAAAAACTTAGAAAACCCCTAAAAAATTTAGAAAACTTAGAAAAACCCCTAAACATTCAAAAAACTCATAAAAACCCCTAAACATTCAAATATCAGAAAATCCCTAAACATCCAAATATTGAAAAAACACAAAAACATTAGCAAACATTCAAAAGACCTAAACAACATCAAATATCTTAAGAGAAAACCCTAAACAACCTCAAATAATCAAAAACATAAATATTCATATAAACTAAAAAGTACAAAAATAACCTCAAAACATTTTCAAAATACCAAAAACATGGAAATATTCTAGAAAATCCAAAACCATCCATCCCATTTTGCTTTCACCCATAATAAATCAATCATCATCTTCAACCTTTTGTAACACAAATAGAAGGAAAGTATCGCAAGTCGTAAAGTGAGAACCTAAGTGTCAAAATCTAAAGTCTAGATCATAGGTAAACGAGTCAGTGAAGTTTCTATCAACGCCTTATCACACACCTCATCCTAATCAAACCATCTTATAACATGTCCTAGGATGTATCCTTCCTGCTATGGACATCAACATCATAAATCACCTTAGCTAAAATTAAACTAGAAATAGATATAAATAACACCGACTATTTGTCTTTGATATTTTCTTTTGATTTATCTCAATGACCCATTCCCAAGACCTTTCGATGATGTCTATCTAAATGATTTAGAGAGAAAGGGATGGGGCATCAATCATTATCTTTCGTTTGTTGTGTTTGGGGATATTCTTGTAAAACAATGTTTGTGCATGCTTGCTTAGTTGTGTGTACGGAAGTCCTTTGGAGTACATTGTTGAATATTGCGTATGCTTTAGTTTGACATATTTTGAACTACTAAACTACATTCCAATGACGTTTTTGTATTTCAAGGTATGAACAAGACCTATCCTATCTGTTTGCATAGTCAAAGTCCATTACACTAGATACAACGCCATCCTGGTGTTAGCAAATGAAACAAATCGATAATTTTGACTCTAATTTTCCCTAAGGCACTAAAATGATCGCTAACAGCTCTAGAAATGTCACAATTTCATTTGTGAGTTTCCTTTGAACTTTGGAGGTACAGCTCCCTCTTATGATCTTCAATGAATTGGAAAGACTAAAAATAAAACTAGGGTGTGCTTTTTACCAGAAAGTAGTAAGGATAAGACATCAGTTCATAAATATGAGACTAACGTGGATGTGAAAGCAGAAAGCCATAATTAATCAATGAAAATATTGAAAAACGTATGATTGATATAACATGATGGATGATTTCATACTATAATAAATGGATGCCATCAAGTGCATCTCACAAAGAAGATATAACTCTAACGCGCACAATACAAAGATCAGTACACTAAGCATCTCATTCAATCCATAATTCAAGGATTACAAATCTGTACAACATGAATGAATTAATATAAAATTCCTCCTTGAAAGTACAACCAAGTGCCTTACTTTTGAGAAAGAGAGACCCCTTCTCCATCGGCTTAATCATATATATAGCTAAAGCATTCCTTCAAACCAATGCCAAAAACCGTTCCTAAATTTGGTGTCTTCTTGTCTTCCACCATCTTTTGGGGACTACTAAAGATCAATCAAAATAATTATTCTAGAAATTGAAAGGGAATCGAGCAAGAAAAATGATCTTATTTACACCAATGACCACCGAATGACCTTCACACAAACGAACAATTAATGAAGCATTTGGAGAACACCATATGATAGCACATGTTAACTACCAGCAAAGGGTATGATTTAATGTTGGTTTCAAATCAACCATTAATTTGAACCAAGTTATCATCCCACCAAATCTAGGAGAAAGCACCAATGTTCGATCATCCTTCTATAAATTTGACCAGTGTCACCATTTTTCATCATTTAGAAGAATCCAACCTGGCGAGCACTCATAGTGATGGCAATTCTGCAAATGACTTCATCATTTTGGAGGAGATTGAATGTAGTTTGTTGTTCAAGCATCTGTCTGATCAACTGAAAGAATTCTTTGTGATACATAGCAAGGTGGAAGAAGAGGTGCTTCATAGTATCCTGGGCAAAGCATTTATGAGCCAGGCACATGTACACAACTCCACCATGTTAGAGCATTTTGTGTACATGGTCATTAGGACCTCCGGTCACCACGAATGGGGTGTCAGCATTAGAACACTTGGTGAGGCCTAAATTTCATCATCATGTCAATGTAACTATCACTGGGCTCAATCACTATCCTCAGAGTGGACTAGTTAGTGACGCTATTTGTATAGCATCAACTCTTTGGAACGAGACCATGGAGGAAGCGGTTGCTCTTCTTCATGCGGGGATTGTGAGGAATGAAATGGGGCTCTTTGCCCAATTCTTGCAATCACATCATAACCTGTTATCCCCTGCTTAGCTTGAATCCCTCCAGATTGTGATTAAGGGCATCCAAGTCCTAATGTTTGCTCTATGTTCTTGAACAAGAATATCTCTTTTTTTTCTTTTGCTATTGATATCTACTAGGTAATTGAATCAACCAATTTTGTATTGCCAATGCAATGTATACACATATATATATATAAAATATCCTTTGCTATCTTTGTGTTACTGTATGCATGGCTTTGTTCATATCAATTTGATTTTCTTCATATAATGCATTGGTTTGTAAATCTATATTATTTTCTTTTCATTAATTAACTAAAAACGCTTCTAGGTGAGAAAACGGGTTGTTCATTGAACTTGATAAAACACCGCTCAGGTTTCAAAAATTATAAAGAATGTCACCCATAACATAACTTGTAACATAAGCTAATAGATGACCTATGACAAATAACAACTCATGACGCAGGTTAGGATAATGTCATAAAACACTACCTAGCCAAAGAAATAACAATATAGGCAGTAAATCAGGTGGTTAGAAAAACTAATGAAAACCCCACCTAAGTTTGAGATGTACAAAAAAACACCGCTTGATCATGAATTTGAATAAATGACTAAGGAACATAAGGAAAGATAGTTAAAAAAAGGGGAAGAGTCATGTTTATGAGTAATAGTGGCTCTGATTGGGGACAAGGACTACAAAGGACGCAAAGAACCTAGTGTATATATATGACCAGTCTTTATCCATTGGGCATAGAGTCAAGATGAGAAGGAACATAAACAACAAGCCAAAAATGAACACACCAAAATTGCAACTATTTACAAGGTAGGACCAACCTGCCAGAGATGGGAGGGAAAGGTAAAGCAATCATACGAGCTCGTTCACCGACTAAGAGAAAAATAACCCGCTCCTAAAAAGACCCACTTTTCTAAAAATCCTTCGAAGTAAATCAAGAAATATAAATGCCCTGACATTGACATGGAAGAAGGTGTAACCACTGTCAAATAGTCCTCCAAAAAGCCATTTTTCATCGTAAACTTCTTTTTGCTGCCATTCAGTTGACACTAGACTCTTTCTTATCAATTGTTTTTCATTATCAAAACTCGTCAAACCAAATGTATCCAATTATAGGGAGGAAGAAAAACATGGAATATCATCATTCTCTTCATTTGACGAGGGATTAATGATTTCCTAGGTGTTCTCATGGTTATAACCATCCTTTATCATTCAAGAACCAAATTTTTCTTCAGACATAGATAGGTCAGCAACATAATCGTTAAAGAGAGGATTATCATATACTACAAACTCATAAAAAATAAATAGAGGATTGGCATTGATTGAGCACTCTATCTTTTCCTGGGAAGTACCATATGTGAGACCTCCATTTTTCTCCAGATGAAATCATGTTGTCTCATCCATTGCTTCTTTGAAGGAGAAAGCTTCGTATTCAGGGACAAAAAGGGAATTCGACACCAACTCCTTTAAATCGGCCTCAGAAGAGGAAGATTCATTCTTGGAGTGAACGGGAGTGATGATTGGTGTTCTCTTCTATGGCGTATCATCTTCATCATCACTGGATGAACCAAGATTTCTCTCATCCTCAACCGAGGTATATAAATTGAAATCCTGATCATTGCAATATTGGTCTTTCCCTTCATTAAACTGCTGCATATGGCCAAAAACTGTCAGATTAATATCTTTAGCAGTTGGGTGAGGATACTTTACCTCTTCATGGAATTTGATCAAGAATTCAATAGATATCTTATAGTTGACCTCATGCTTCATACTATTACCTAGTTTCCATTTTACCATAGCTATAAAATCATCCTCAACACTTATTGCTTCTAATTGAGCTCTTTCAATTCCTTGAGTTTTATCTCTTTTGAGGATCAATTGAATATTAGGATCCAGAGCAAAAATAAATATGTGAAATTGGATCTCCTCATTAGGTCTTTCTATAATAGGAATTCATTGAAACAATCGATTGAAACAGTATACAAAATCCCTCATTGTTTTGACCTTATCCTTCATAATCTCAAAAAAGAGTTGCAGGGTGGCTGCAATATTGACTAGAATTTTATAACATTGGAGAAACTTTGTTTTAAGAATATTCCATCCCATGATGCTTCCCTTTTCAAGTCCCATGTACCATTCTGTCACTTTCTCAATTAAGTTGTCAATAAATATTCTCACAAAAACATCCTCTTCTTGAATTCCCAAAGCTCCACTTACTACAATCATAGCCAGGATGTGTTCTTCAGGGTCTTGTTCATTTTCACCAAAAAATTTAGGGAACCGTTTTCAAGAACCATTAGGTAAGTCATGATATTATGACAAGGAAAGAGGGCCAATGTGATTACACCAAAGATTTGAGGCCATGGATGATCAGATTCTTCAACTCACAAGGCATTAAAAAGAATAGGAAAGAAAAATATTGAGTTAATTTCTAGGTGGTGGATGAGCCGAAGGTGGATTCCCAGGTTGAGAAAGGGGTGGACCCAATGCATGATGGAATGGTTGATTAGGCTGATGATTAGGATGATGAGGAGGGTTGTCATAGTACACAAATACCAACCTCAGAGGGCATTCAACTACAAGTGCAGGTGGGAACTGGGCCAACTCTTCCTCTTCTTCCAAGGAAAGATTCACTCACATATAATTTGTTGTGTTCCTCATGTATCTCCAAGCGAGTGTATTTAATTGTGAAATGATGTCTTCTTGTTCTGATCCTATCCAATCTAAACCTAGCTAAAAAATAGGAATAAAATTATTATGAGGAAGTACCATCTTTCTGCATGATGTGATAGATGTCAGATATTTTCAATCAATTCGATATCCCCAACGAAGTGGCCAAAAATCTGTTAGTGAATGAAATTGTCATTTGAAAAAAATCGATAATTTTGACTCTAATTTTTCGTAAGACACTAAAATGATCACTAACAACTCTGAAAATGTCACAATTTCCTTTGTGAATTTCCTCTAAATTTTGGAGGTATAGCTCCCTCTTGTGATCTTCAATGAATTGGAAAGCTGAAAATAAAACTAGGGTGTGCTTTTAACTAGAAAGCAGTAAGGTTTAGACATTAGTTCATAAATATGAGACTAACACGGATGTGAAAGTAGAAAGCCATAATTAATCAATGCAAAAATTGAAAAACCTATGACTCATATAACATGATGGACGAGTTCATACCTTAATAAATGGACACCATCAAGTGCATCTCACAAAGAAGATATAACTCTAACACACACAATACAAAGATCAGTACGCTAAGCATCTCATTCAATCCATAATTCAACGATTACGAATCTTTATAGCATGAATGAATTAATATCAAATTCCTCCTTGAAAGTACAACCAAGTACCTTTTTTTGGAGAAAGAGAGACCCCTTCTCCATCGGCTTAATCATATATATAGCCAAAGCATTCCTTCAAACCAATTCCAAAATCGTTGCTAAATCTGGCATCTTCTTTTCTTCCACCGTCTTTTGGGGACTACTAAAGATCAATTGAAATAATTATTCTAGTAATTGAAAGGGCATCAAGCAAGAAAATTGATCGTATTTACACCAACAGTCATTGAATGACCTTCACACAAATGAACAACTAATGAAGCATTTGGAGAACACCATATGATAACACATGTTAACTGCCAGTGAAGGGTATGATTTAATGTTGGTTTCAAATCAACCATTAATTCAAACCAAGTTATCATCCCACCAAATCTAAGAGAAAGCACCAATGTTTGACTAGCCTTCTATAAATTCAACCAATGTCACCACTTTTCATCATTTAGAAGCATCCAACATGGCAAGCACTCAGAGTGATGGTGATTCTACAAATGATCTCATCATTTTGGAGGAGATTGAATGTAGTTTTTTGTTCGTGCATTTGTCAGATCAACTAGAAGAATTCTTTGTGATACAAAGTGAGGTGGAAGAAGAGGTGCTTCACAGTATCCTAGGTGAAGCATTTCTGAGCTAGGTACATGTACAGAACACCACCATGTTAGAGTGTTTTGTGTACATGATCATCAAGACCTTTGGTCACCATGACTGGGGTGTCAAAGTATTAGAATGCCTGGTGAGGTTTTAATTTCATCATCATTTCAATGTAGCTATCGTTGGGCTTAGTCACTATCCTCATAGTGGACTAGCTAGCAACACCATTTGTATACCATCAACTCTTCAGAACGGGACCATGGAGGAAGTGGTTGCGCTTCTTTGTGCGAGGATTGTGAAGAATGATATGGGGCTATTTTCCCAATTGCTACAATCACATCATAACCTGTTGTAGACACCGAAATTTAGTCTAAGCCTGTGACTTCAATATTCTTCATAATTCGTATTCTTCTATTGATTAAATAATGACAATTATTTAATTATTCTCTATAGTCTTCATTTCTTCTATTAATTAAATAATCTTAATTATTTAATTAATTCACACTTTTCTTTATTCTATCTGATTAATTAAATAAACATTTTTTATTTAATTATGTTACTAATTAACCTTATTCTTCTTGTCAAATTAAATAAATTATTATTTAATTTACTCTTTGTCATACTTCAACTATAATTAAATAAATTCTTTATTTATTTAATTATTCATTTAAAGTCCCTTCATCACTTAATTAAATAAATCTTATTTATTTAATTATTCTTTAAATATCGAATCTTGAATTAAAGGAATTATTTAATTCATGAATTCTATTTTAATGCATTCATCTATATTTAGATAATTATGTGAGTTATCTAAATATTCACTTTTACTCAACTCAAGAGATCTATTTTAATCACTCGGTTAACTCTTGGTGTAATGTCTGAGTGGCATTCTCGAGTAATCTCTTCGTCATATCATTCGGTCGTCCAGTTCTAACTCAATTGCGTGTACATGCGGATTAATTAAATATTCCTATTTAATTAATTAAATCTTGTGTGTGCATTCAAACAGAGAGTGGCTTTAATTTATCCTTATCTTTGTCATGCAAAGATATTTCTTTTGTTTTCAAATACCACACTAGAAGATTAGATCATTTATTTAATCTTTAATTCTATTTCTAATTTGTATCACTCATGTCACCTCTGACAGTTATCAGAATGCATGTCTAATCAGTCAATCTCAACCATCCGTTGATCTTTCAATCCTAGCCTATCGTTCGAATAATCAATTTTCTATAAATTGATCTAGTCTTCATCATTCCAATCTCTCTCAAAATCTCTTGCGAAATCTTATGACTTTTGAGAGCACTTATATTGAATCTTCAATGTTTTGCTAAATCATTATCTTAGGCTATACTTGCACGAACTCTTGAAAATCTGAGGGCAATTATACTACTACAAGCGAAACGGAGAAGGGCAATCGAGATGAATCAATGGAAATACGTAGCAATTTGGTGAGATTGTTCATGTTTTGTTTATGTTTTACTTTCCTTTGTTCTTTGTTGCTTAACATTAGATTGCATTTACAATCTTAGATTGTTTTGCATGTTTAACTTGTTTTCTATTCTGCACTTTCTAGATGTTACATTTTGCTGAACCCGACGTGAAGACGCCATCTTCGTGTATCCGTAGACTTTCATTTTGATTTTTGTAGGTTTCGGACGGAACGACGCATCAACTTGACAAAACGCCACAATTGACATTCACAGACGCATCAGTTTGATGAAGCGACGCAATTGACTTTCTGAACCGCATCTGACACTAGAAAATGACGCATCTGCAAATTCCTGAACCGCAATTGACTAGTGAATACCGAGACTCGATTGAAGAGAATATCGACGCATCTGACTAGTAACACAACGACGCAATTGACGAGTAACCTTTGTTTCTGTTTTCGAAAATCTGAAATTTTCAATTGATTTGTGTGTTACTAATATCTGATTTTCAACGTGTGGCCTTTTGGAGTTAACAAGTTTTTGTAGGATGATTGACGAAGATGATATTGAAAACTACTAACAAGTATTTTGTTTGGTTTAAAATTAACAAGTTTCTACTGTGTTTGGTGCAAAAGCACAAGTTTGGTTACCCTCACGATTTGGTACATCGAAGTATCCTCTCCCCTTGCGCATCCGTGCGATCCTAGGTGTAAGAGAAACGGCTACCAACTCTAGAACTTGGGCCTGTTCTGGTGGGAAAAAGTACTCACCCTAGGATGACTTAGACCAGTAGTACCCTGAACCTGAGGGACTTCCAGCCGATATATAAAAGTGGGTTCTTGGGGAAACCCCAAGAATCACGAGTATGGTTCCGACGAGATGGATTCAAAAGGGAACTCTCGCCGTATGGATCATGCCCCATGAATGGAATGCCTGTACTAAATACCTTTTGTTTTAGAGACCAACCTATTTGTGGTCGTTGCTTGGTAAAGTGCAGGGTACAGTATCATGCCCGAAGAGACTCACTACTGATCCCCTTGAGTAGAGATAGCAGTTCTTGGGAGGTCATTTCCCAAAGAATTCAAAATTGGTGTGCTCGAAAGACGTTAATGAGCTGTGGAGGGGAGCCAATGCCACCAAATTTCTAAGCTATCTTCTCTCGAGAAGGAAAGGTGTTTATCACCAATCTAGGGTATTTCCGGTGGGCTATACCAAGTATACAAACCCTAGGCCTTTGGCCTATTAGGATGTGCTTGTCTATTATCAACTTAAACGTTCTTTGAGTCCAAAATCGAAACTGAAAACACTTTGTCTTATGATTGTCTTTGTTTTCCAGAATTTGATCACATAAAATGGAGTCAATTTCAAATCTCAAATCACTGAAAATACACAGAGAGTCGCAACAATTCACCAGAAATTCGCAATTGGTTTCTAGAGTCGCATCTATTTAATTTAGAGTCGCATCTGTCATTTTAGCTCGCATATGTTAAGTAAAGAGTCACATCTATCATTTTCAGTCGCATTTGTTAGGCGTAGTGTTGCATCTATCATTGTCAGTCACATCTGTTAAACGTAAAGTCGCATCTGCCAGATTACCTTGCAGTCACTTTGGAAAAATTGCATATGCTACATTCTGAGTCGCAATTGTCATTTAGAGTCGCATTTGTGAGACTATTAACCGCATCTATCAAAGTCAAACATTGAGTTTTACCAAAGACACGCAATTGACTAGAAGAAAACTACAACTATGAAATTTAACCACAACAGTTAAACTGAACCGCATCTGTGAAATCCTAAGACGCATTTGCCTAATTACAAAACTAGGATTCACAGTCACTGTCTAGTCAACATTGTCAAACAATTCTTTGATCTATCTTACATTTACTTGGACAGAAACCTAAAATGATTTGCTCAATTTTGCATCCTTTAGGTTCATTTTGGTCATTACCATAGTGGGTCTCATTTAGAGTTTGGTCTCATATTAGATTACATATTGCCTTTAGATCAAACTTCTAGGAAGGTCATTTTCACAAACTTTAGGATAGGTCCACCATCTATACTCTAGAAAAATCATAGCATCAACGAAATCTGTCATTGAACTTAGTCCTATCATTTTATCCTTTGTCCTACAGAGAGTCCATCCTAGCTCATCATTCTAGTTAGGAAACTCAACTTGTTTTTGATCCTTGTCCTACATTGGTTCCTTGACTTAACTAGATTGATGCCTTGGTTAGACTTTAGGTAGTTGGTCCCTCCGTCTTAAGTTACAGAATTGATTCCCATAGACGTTCACTTAGACTTTGCACCTTTGGATCTTAGACTAGCGTCATCCTAGAACATTCCTTATTTTGCATTCAGAAAATCCCAAAAACATAGACTAGAGTCATACTGTCCATAGACGTAGTTTTGCATTCCTTGCATATTGAGCTTATCTTACATGGTTGAAACTAGGTCTAAGAGAAAAGAGAGAAAATATGTCGAACCCAAATGAATTCATTAACCCATTCTCCACTAGACCTCACAAGACTTTATTAGACCAATTCACCACTAGGAACACTCAAGGACACATTATAGTGGAAGACATAGAGGCTGCAGCACAAGACCCTAAATTTGCCTCTTTTGTGGATGAGTACCTAGCAAACGATCGTCAATGATACTTAGCCAAATTGCTAGCTGAGGGTGCTACCTTACCCCTAGGATTCGATATTAGCACCTTACAAACTCAACCTACCCAAGGGACAAACACAACGACTGCCAGTACTATTGTACCTCAGGTAAATACAACCATACCATCTGGCATACCTACACATAGTATGACAGTCCATACATCTCCATTTGGTATGTCTGGCATGACATCAGGATTTAACTTCACTGTAGGGCCATCGTCATCCACTCCCTTTGGTCCTCTTGTTGGGATTAAAAGATCTAAAACATTAGTCTCTATGCTGAATGTCACTGTCACAAATACCATGCCATAGTTAACGGCCATACCACATGTCAGTACCATACAACAGTCAATGGCCATACCTAGTGTTCAAGTCACTAGTACTATACCGCAAACTACACAAACATGAGGCATTCCCTCTTTCCAGTATGGTAATCAGAATCTGTTCACTCAAATTGGTAATAAAAATACTTTCACACCAATTCCCAATCAGAATCCGTTCTCTTAGATTGGTGGTCATAATCCATTTACACATATTCCCAACCAGAATCCATTTTCCCAAAGTGGTCCTCAGAATCCATTTACACAGATCCCCGGTCAACACCAATTTATGCAGATTCCAGACCAGAACACCTTTACCAACATTTTGAATCCAAATCCACCTCAGATACCAACGTTCAATCAAAACCCATCATGAGACTTTGGATTTCAGAATACATACACGGATCTGCATAATCCCCCTAGCACATCTTTGACCCAAGTTGATGTTTTACAAATACAAATGCAGGCACTACAAACTTAAATGGATAACATGTCGGTGTCAGCTAAGAAATCATTTTCAACAAAAGACATATGCCCATTTCCCTTTGATAGATCATTGTACATGACCCCTTTCCCTCACGGATATGTCATACCAAATCTCCCTAAGTACAATGGAAAACGGAATCCAATAGAACATATAAGGGAATCTTCTACCATATGCATAGATGTCGGTTATGACCCCACGTATCTTATGAGATTATTTCCAAGAAGTCTTGTAGGAATTGCACTAGAATGGTTTTCAAGTCTAGACTCTGGCATCAGATCTTGGGGTGAACTGGTTGAGAAATTTGTGGAGCAATTCTCATTCAACATAGACCATGAGATAAATATCTCAACCCTCTGTCACACAACACAAGACGAAGGTGAAACATTTATTGCTTTCTTCCAGAGGTGGAGGACTATAGCTAGTCAATGTCTTGTTGAGATACCCAAAAAACAAAAAGTTACTATGTTACAAGAGAACCTTCATGCAAAACTATAGAGTAACTTAAGGGTACATTGTTGTACATCTTTTTTAGAATTAGTGGAGAAAGGCGTTATAATAGAAAAGGATCTCCTTGAAAAAGGTGAACTTAAGATGTCAACACCCAATAGAAATCCGATCGTACAAAACACCCCCACTGACAGAAACAGATTTTGGTCTCGCAACAAAAATGTCACCAATGATGGGGTGGTTGATGCTAAAACAGTACAAGCGGGACCACTCATCACACTACAAGGACCTCACACATTTTCCAACACGCTTAATGTTGTCAATCAACCTCCTAACATGGTCCAAAATACTCAACGTCCACAACAACAAAGGAGATTTCAAAAACATGAGTTCACTCCCTTAGGGGAACCCATTGAATCTGTATTCAAACAACTGTTACAACATAATCTTATATAGTTGTAGGAACCAAGAGAATACGATCCAGGACAATTTAAACCAGCTTGGTGGGATGATAATGCCTTTTGTGATTATCATCGAACTAAGGGACACAACCTACAAAATTGTTGACAATTGAAGAACATCATACAGGATCTTGTCGAAAGGAGAATAATTGAAGTTGGTGGACAAAAACCAAAATCGTCAAACACTGATCATCAGGTCTTTTCTAACCCATTACATGACCATGGGAAGGGAACTGCTCCCAGTTCAAGTACTAAGACCAATATGTCAGCCAACTATGCGAGTATAAAGCATGATTATAATAGTGGCAAAATCATTCATTGCCTTCGCGCTGCTAATGAGAATATCAATACCATTACTATCAATACAACTCCTAAGTACGCGGTCAATACTCATCGTACTAAGATCACTATCCAAGGCCCTCCATTGCAGCAAACACCACAGCCTTCCAATTCACAATATAACCTACTTGACCAGTTGGGGAAGACCCCAGCCCAAATTTCAATCTTGGAACTGTTGTGTATTTCTCCTGAGCATCGATCTATCTTAGATAAAGCTTTACAAAACACCACAGTCCCCAATGATCTTGATGTCAATCGTTTCGAGGAAATGGTTGGCTATCTGACCAATAATCATCATGCCACATTTTCTGAATAGGACTATGCAAATGAAAAGACCCACCATAACGATCCTTTACATCTTGAAGTCCTTGTTGATGACACCAAGGTTAGACGAGTTTAGGTAGACGAAGGAGCAGGGTTAAATCTGTGCACTTTAAAACTAATTAAGGCATTAGGTTTCTCAGAAGCATGCATAGACACATCCAAAAGTATTGTCATTAAAGCTTATGATGATGAGGAACGGAAATCAAAGGGGGTGGTAACACTTCCTATTAGAATTGGTCCTGCGGTAATGGAGACAAAGTTCCAGGTCTTGGATCTCACCCTTCCCTATAACCTTTTCCTAGGTAGACCATGGATTCATGTTATGAAGGCGGTCCCTTCCACATATCATCAGTGTCTTAAATTCCCTTATAATGGCACAGAAATAACTATAGATGGTGATCCAGATCCATTCCAGTATTGCACCAATCTAAAAGAGATCCCCCAACGCCAAGTGCCAGTAAACCAAGAGGCCTCATCATCCAATTCATCCTCCTATGTTGATCCATCCACACTCACTCGAACATCTATTTCACCCTCAATTCCTACCACTCCTAGGGTTGAGATCCAAGACAAGGGTTGTGGAGAGTATTACATGACGAAATCTTATTGTGTTAGTCATTTGATCCCTCCTAAGACATATGGTTTACCTACATCAGATTGGGGACAATCTATGGTCACTATACATGTTCCTTCCACAACAAATTTCATTAAATGGGGAGAATTAAGCAAAGAGGCTGCAAATGCAAAAGATGTCACTTCCTGGCTGTATAGGGAAGATGATGAAGAATCCCTCTTACTTGCTCACATTCCTACTAATCTATATGGAAAGGGTTTCAAAATCATGCAAAGCAAAGGATATGATGGATAGAGTGGTTTAGGCTTAAACCAAGACGAGAGGATTGAACCAATATTAGTTTCTCCATGGCCAAAAGGAGTGGGGCTAGGGTTTCAACAGATTCAGATTGGCGTTCCTAGTACCTCATCACCCTTACTTGAGGAAGTAAGTGCTTCAGAAGATATTAAGACATCTCACAAACCATTGGACCAATATCACTGTGACTCCCCCGAATCCAACGATTATGAGTGGGATTCCCTATCCTCTACCTCTTTTATGGACCTTGATAAGTTATTTGGAGAACTTGACTTAATGTTAAGTTCCGCACCAAATCCATTGAATTCATGTCCACCAAAGAAAATGACAAAGGAGGAGTGGTTTAAACACTACTATTGGGAATCACTTGATCCTACCTCTTGGCAACCGGATATATCTGTTACAAATAATCAAACCTTGGCATTAGGCCCACCTATCCATCTGCCTAGACCTAAACCTAAAAGCAAACGAGACTTAGTACAAGGATTTTGTGACCATATGAATAACTCAATCCTTACCTTGACCCCATTAAACTTTAATAACTCCGACGATGACATGCCCTTAGTTTATCCCCAACTCATTGATTGGGACCAACAAGACACACCTGTCTTAGACATTTTTGAGAATGACGAAGCGATTGCTGAGTTCCTGGGATTACGTGAAGGCATACCTAATGGTGATCACAAGGCTAGTTTTACCATTGACTTGGACAATAAAGCATATTTTGGGGAATTTGTTCAACCCTCCAGTCGCAAAAATGAGAAAAAGAATAAACAAGATAAAAAGGATGAGTCTCTAGGTGAAAACCGAAAGGCACCTTTAGACAATGAAAAAATAAAAAGAAAGGACGCATCCGAAGGTGAAAACCTCTCTGAGGCACCTAAGGATGGAGGTTTGAACATTCTCCCCATTGCACAGGAAAAGTCACCCATGCTCGTTGAGGAATCAGTAGAAGTCAATATAGGTACCAAAGAGAATCCTCGACTAGTTTATTTTGTAGCGTCCTTGACAACAGAAGAGTAGCTAGAGTTCCATAACTTCTTTGCACAAAGACAGATAAATTTTGCTGGTCATATGCAGACATGCCGGGGTTGGATCCTGAACTTGTTCTACATCACTTGCCTTTACAACTAGGAGTCAAGCCAGTAAAATAGAAATTGAGAAAAATGCACCCACAGATTACTTTATTAGTCAAGGCAGAGCTCAAGAAACTATTAAGAAACTATTAGACGTTGGTTTCATAAGATCAATCGACTATGCCGATTGTATCTCCAATCTTGTACCGGTCACTAAACCAACTGGGGGCATCTGCATCTGCACTAATTTTAGAGATATCAATAAGGCCTGTCCTAAGGATGAATTTTTAGGATATAACCAGATCAGAATTGCAATTGAAGACCAACCTAAGACGGCTTTCACTTGTCCTTGGGGAACGTATCGCTGGAATTTTATGCCCTTTGGACTCAAGAATGCTGGAGCAACCTATCAACGTGCCATGACTACTATCTTTCATGATCTAGTACACACTCTTATGGAGGATTATGTCGATGACCTTATTGTTAAATCTAAGACAAGGGAAGAACATTTACAAGTTATAGACAAGATATTTCAGAGGCTGGAGAAGTATAAAGTGAGACTCAATCCCAAGAAATGTGTGTTTGGAGTCAAGTCAGGAAAGTTATTAGGCTATATCATTTCCATACGAGGCATTGAAGTGGATCCGGCTAAGGTAAAAGCAATCATAGACATGCCTCCACCCACTAATCTCAGTCAATTAAGGACACTACAAGGAAGATTGCAATCCATCAGAAGATTTATAGTGCAGTTGGCGGATAAGACACATCCTTTTCAACATCTACTGAAGAAAGGAGTACCGTTTGCATGGACAGCTAGGTGCGAAGAGGATTTTCAACTGATTAAGGAATATTTACTTACACCACCAGTCTTAATGCCACCTATTGAAGGACGACCATTGATTCTTTATATTACAGCAACCCATTCATCACTCGGAGCATTGCTTGCACAGAATGACAATGAAGGTCATGAAAGGGCAGTCTATTATATCAGTTGAACTTTAGTAGGTTATGAGCTCAACTATAGTACCATTGAACGTGCCTATCTTGCAGTAGTATTTGCTACCCAAAAACTGAGGCACTATATGCTAAACCATCAAACAATGTTGATTGCCAAAATAGATCCTCTGAAATATCTTCTCAGCAAGGCAGCATTAACAAGGCGACTGGGCAAATGGGTAATGATACTTAGTGAGTATGATATCCAGTATGTAGAAAGAAAGGCTATTAAAGGACAGGTCATTGCTGATCAGTTAGCTAACACACCAATACAAGCAAATAATCCATTAGTTGCAAACTTTCCAAATGAGTTTATATTTAAAATTGACACCAACATAACATGGAAACTGTACTTTGACGACTCACATACAAATCATGGTTCAGGGGCTGGTATACTGTTTCTCACACCACAAGGTGATTCCATCCCTAAGTCATTTAGGATTGCATTCCCATGTACAAACAACATAGCAGAGTATGAAGCTCTAGTGACAAGGTTACGCATGGCCATCAAGTGGAACATTAAGAATCTACAAGTATATGGCGATTCTCAACTAGTAATCAGACAGGTGAATATGATTATGAGACTAAGGATGAAAAGCTTACTCCTTATAAACGCATGGCTAATAGCTTTAAAGAGTATTTTTACAAGGTCAAATTTCATTAGATACCTTGTGTTTTAAACAGGGCAGTGAATGCTATGGCTACAATTGCATCACTTCTCGACATTCCTAACAACGTGCCTAAGTTTGAGTTCTTGGTAGAACAGTTGTTGGTCCCAGCCTATGATATCCCAGATTCTGAAATGGTGTGTGAGATTGTTGCTCTTGATTCCCCATGGTACAAAGAAATCTATGACTATCTTCATGCCGAACTCATACCCACTGGCCTATCAAACAACCAACGTAGGACATTCCTCTGCAAGTCAGCCAAATATACCATCGTCGGAGACACCTTATATAGACGCGCATTAGATAATACCCTACTGAGATGTCTTGACTCTACTGAAGCACAAGCAACCTTGCATGGGGTGCATGAGGGTATATGCGGTTCTCATTCTAGCGGTCCTACCTTAGCCAAAAATATTATGAGACTGGGTTATTATTGGCCTACTATGGAAAAAGACTCATATGTCTTTGTAAAGAAATGTCGCCAATGCCAAGTTCATGGAGACTTGATACATGCACCAGCCCAGAAGCTTCATCCTATAACATCACTGTGGCCATTCGCCCAATGGGGACTCGACCTCATAGGTAAGATCCACCCCACCTCATCTAATGGACACAAATTCATTATCACTGCCACAGAGTATTTTACGAAGTGGATTGAAGCCATTCCTATGACATACATTACTAGCACACAGATTTCTAAATTTATCCTGAATTATATCATCTATCAGTATGGTGTCCCTCAGTCTATAATTACCGATAATGGCCGCCCATTCAAGAATCAAGAAGTCCGCCATCTGTGTGATGAATTTCATATTCAACATCATTTTTCCACTCCATACTACCCACAAGGTAACGGCCAAGCAGAGGAACCTAACAAAACCATCATTAGAATCCTCAAGAAGACTGTCAATGATGCTGGTCGAGACTTGCATTTATAGCTTAATCCCGCCTTATGGGCTTATCGCACAAGTATTCATACTCCCACTGGTGCCACTCCCTATTCACTTGTATTTGGTTTTGAAGCTATTCTTCCTATTGAGGTCGAGATTCCTTCCCTAAGGGTATCCTTGAAAGGCCACATTGATGATGAAGAGTATCGAGTATCGAGACTCCATGAGCTAGAGTTCCTGGATGAGCGAAGACAGAAGGCACTCAACCATCTCCAAGCATATCAGAATCGCCTTCGTCCTAGCTATAATAGGAAGGTCTTGAACAGAAACTTTGACATTGGTGACTTGGTTTTAATGGAGAACCCAAAGAATCAAGCAGAAAGAGACAAACCAGGAAAGTTTGAACCTAACTAGTTAGGACCTTATATTGTTACAGAAGCTTTTGGAACAGGAGCGTACCAACTCTCTACTCCTGAAGGGGAACCATTGTCCTCGCCAATCAATAGTCTACATCTAAAAATATTCTACGCATAGCTTCTGAGAGCCTTGTCTTAATTAGCAAAAATACAAAAAAATAGAAAATCACAAAAATCGTTACCAAGGTGAAAACCTGGCAAACAGGCGTCTTGGTAACACCAAAAAAAATAGATAATCTAGAAAATAGTAAAGACAAATAATTTGTCCAATAGTGAAAACCACTTCGGTGGCGCTTTGGATAGGTACCATGGTGAAAACCTGGAAAACAGGCGCCATGTGTAGTTAACTCTGCTCCTTTGTCTACTATTATTCTAATCTAGCGCAACCCTGTACATAGTCCTTACCCTGTACATAGTCCACTGCCCTGTACATAGTCCTTATCCCTGTACATACTACCTATCCCTGTACATATCCCTTATCTTTCGTATCCATCTCTTGTATATACCATTCATAATAAGTGGTAGTCTTTCCCATAACCTGGAACGATTGACATCAAGTGCATTTCATATCCCCCATTTTTTACCTATTCATACTCAATTGATCTTATACTCGACTGGGGGAAAACGCTCGACATGTGTCATATTGGTTCTTACATTGCTGTGTTGAAAACGTAAAACCATAGAAAAATCCAAAAACATCACAAAATGACCTGAGAAAACACAAAAACATCATAAAACTTCAAAAAGACAAAAAAATCAAAACATTTCGAAAATCCAAAAATAGAGTCAAAGTCAGTCGCACTTGTCAGTCTTCATCATTTGTCGAACTACATTGCCTCTGTGACTGGACGTAGGCAAGGTCATCTGCCGATGTGCCCCCGAGGCATTAGGTTAGTTCGTTTAGGTTTGTCTGTATAAAATCATGCTTCATTCATATGTCTATATGACAAGGTCATTGGTCGTGTCAAACTACGAGGTCTCTGCATTTATAACGTAGGCAAGGTCATCAATCGATGAGCCCCCGAGGCCGCACTAGGTCAATATTTTAGGGTTTTTCGTCACACACAGTCAGTTGTCAACACATCATATCAAGTCATGCATCAATCTAGTGAACAAGTCAGCAATGTCTCTAAGTCAAATTACACAACTTGCCAAATGAAACAATCAACACAGATCAACTTATGTCTGCTACAGGATGTGTCCTTCCTAGAAATAGGCATCATCAAAGCAATCAACCAGTGTCTTGTTCAGGATGAGTCCTTCCTGAATATGGATATCAGCAAAACAATCTATGTCTTATACAGGATGAGTCCTTCCTGCATAATCGACATTGTCAACAATCAAACATAGCCTTACACAGGTTATCACATCAACGGCATCGGACTCAACGTCTTATACGATACATGTCTTTCTGAAACTAGGATTTTTCATGCCTTATACAGATAGTCATAACATCAAAACCAAACTCATAGTATTATCCAGTATGTGTATCTCCTGACATCAGGCTCTATCAAATCAATCCTTTTATCAATCAAAACAAATCAAACAAATAAGATCAAGTTTTGGAAAATATTTTATTGGCTGTTTGACTTTATGGCTTGTTTATCTTATCATTTTAATTGACTTGATGACTCGGAATTATGTTACTAGCTTTCTCAAGGATGTCCTATGAAGGATTTAGAGAAGCAACGATGTATCAGAATTTTGTTTTCTTTGACTGTTGTCTGTCGACTGTCTTTTAACTTTGATTTTTGAGTCATGTTACTAGTTTCCTCAAGGATGTCCCATGAAGGATTTAGAGGAGCGATGACATCTCATGACCCGTCTTTTACTTTGTTTGTTGTCTGTGGTTTGTCTTGACAAAAGGACTGGGGCAACTTGTGCCCTTAGTATGAGTTAACGACAATCCTTGTCTGCGACTGTCTGTTGTTAGCAAGTGGATGACCTTGCACACCTTGATCTATGTCATATCATGGTGTTTATCTCCATTTGTATTAGTCCCGCCCAATGATGATAAAGTGCAATACCTTTTGTGATACAGCAAAACATCAAAAATTGCTAATACTAACATCTATCCCATCTCTTTCAAATATTTCTCCATCTTTCTTTCCACACTAATAGTTCTTCTTTCTTGCATTATGACGAAGTCCTATGACACAAAACATTATACATCATCCTACATCAACATACATGTTAGAAAAATCCATACATATAGGCATTTATCATATCTAAATCATCATGACATAAAAGACATTCATCATCAAACAATACATATCATAAGCATTCCATGTACAAAGCAACTGTAAATATATGCATCATATTACATTTTTATAAGCATCACATGTAGCCGGCATTATACATATAACATCATATTGAATCTCATAATTTATAAACTGCATATAGCACATAGAATCAACATCATATAGAATCAACATTATATCATTAAGTTGCATATACACATCATAAAATAGATATCATCATCCATCACATAGGCATGTCATAAGGAAATCACATGTACAAATAAGCAACTGCATAATCAATAAAAATAAATGCATATCATGAAAATCATCGCCAAAATCATATATATATATATTGTTCAACTATGTCACATCACAATGTCATAATGTATCAATAATACATGGAAGCCCGTGGGCTATAAGATCGTAATACAATGTCTGGATGCATCTCAAGAGGTACCCCTACCCTGAACTGCCACTACTATCATGCCTGGAGTGTGAGGAGGAATGATGATGGGAACCCGATGACCTGTGAGCTGAGGGAGGTCTGTCATACGAACCTGCTCTACGTGGCTACTCCACCCCCTCTGTGCTAACTGTCCTGGTGTGGGTCTTGGTCCGTGACCTGCTACTGTGTGCCTGTGAAAAGTTGGGAGCCATCTCTCAGGAGGAATCTCTACCTCATATAAATCACAATAGTATCTCTCTCTCTCCTCGGCTCTAACTAACTCTCTGGAAAAAGAAACTGATGGTCTAGTACATAAGGACCGGAGCTCTGCGAATCTCTGCTTTGTCTCCTATCTCTGAGCTATAGCCTGATCTTGGTCCAAGATGGCTCTGTCCCTCTCTACCTGGAACGCATCCCTTTCTGACATCAGAACTCTCATCTGCTCCTCCAGGGAGGCAACCTGGGCTCGTAATGTAGCAGTGTCAGGATCTACTGACCCTGTCTCATCCTATCTGCCCCTCGCTACCCCATCCTCCTCCTCATCCAACTCCTCTAGGATCTGATCACGAATCTCTATCTCATGATCATCATCTTCCTCGTCATCCTCCTGGTAGGCACCTAACAAACCCAAGGCATCAATCTCTGCCTCCTCTTCCTACCTCCTCCTCTACTAGGATGTCTGGAATAGCCGCCTTTGTGGGCTACACCTCCTCTCTGCCTATCGCGGTATCCATCTCCTCCCCTCCTCTACCAATTTCTGGTATGGCCACATCCTCATCTCCTTGTCCCTCCTCACGGATCGGTGACAATGGTGGCCCTCGTCCCCTCCGACCACATCTCCCTCTCCTACCCCCTCATCGTCCACCTCGGCCATCATCTCCTCCATCACCACAGCCTCCTTTGTCTCCCCGACCTCTACCTCTGCCACACCTGCCTCGCGGACCTGTCCCTCGCCGCTCTACTAGCGCTAGCTGCTGTGGATCTGTCAGCAGAATCGGTCTGTGTATTGCCCACCACTGATCGTACTCCTCTGTGGTCCCTAGGTTTGATGGCCCATCCCTCCAACCCCATGGAACTGCCTATAATGCATCAATGTCAGCCTCTACTGTGGCCACTAGAATCTCTGGACCCCATAGGGGGATCTCTCGCGATGACCTCGCGAACTCATCCCAACCTCTCGGTACATCATGTACCTCTCCAAACTGCCACAGGACACGATCTGGAAAATGCCGCTCTATAATATGGACATGAGACACTGTCCGTCCAGTCAAAAACTATGTCTATCGACAAAATGGCAAATGCTCATCCTTGTCTAACCACTCTGTGCAACCCAGGTATGGCCTCCATGAAAACTGCACCATCATATCTATAGCATGCCTGAAATAACTTGTACCTCCAATGTGGTGTTGAGTGTTAGTGCCCACATAGCGGAAGGCATAAGGAGCTCCATGTGGTAGATCAACTGTAGCTAGTGGCCGGAAAATGGCGATGTGTTCCCACGCCCATACCATCAGGAGCGTGGTACCACAACTCATGGACTGTGCATCTCGGTAGGCAATATCATGCAAATGAAAATACAATATACCAAGGAGAAAAGGACCCCATGCATAAACCTCACTTCTCTCAAGCATCCCTACAAGCATCTCCCCCCACCCCACAGGAAAACCATGACCTCGATGGCCAGGAAGTACTATACCACTTATCAAAGTACATACTAAACAATCTAGCTGCCTGTATCTCTGAGCTAGCACATGCCACCTAATCTCATAGTGATCGAACCCTAACTGTCTAATGCCTGCATGTGGATAGTACCTGCACATCTCGGTCGCACCCCTCTGGGTATCATACCTCACCCGTGTGCCTCTAATAAGAAGTCTAAGTATCTTGTACACATCCTCCAAGGTCACAATGGCCTCTTCCATTGGTAGGTGAAACGAGGATGTCTCTGAGTGCCACCACTCGCATAATGCTGTCAATAAACCACAATTCACCTGAATCTCGGGCATGTCTGTCACGTGAAGTAGACCTAGGTGCCATAGAATCTGTCGCTCTGCTGGCCACAAACTATCTCTTAATCGAAACGTCGTTGGTCTCGACTCCCGTGTATATATCGTATCTAGCACAACCTACAATGGCATAATACATGCCTCATGTCAGCATCAATCATCTATTTGAGTGCAAAATGACTATAATAACTACAATTCAAATGTGTCGTTATTTTGCACATGCGTCATTATTTTTCACATGCATCGCTATTTAACATATGCGGTGCATAAAATACAAATGCGTCATTTTATTATTCACATGCGTCGTTATTTTTCAAATGTGACTAACTATATCACATGTGCGTTGCACTAAAACATATGCGTTGAAATAAATAAGATTGTGTTGTGGGATATTCAAATGTGTTTCATAATAAACAAATGTGGCTATTCTATATGCATATGCGTTACATTTTATCATATGCAATTCATAAATCTACAAATGCGTCAAGCCACAGATAACCTATGCAAAAAAGTTAACATAAAATTGCAAATGCGGTTTTTCGCACGCAGATGTGTCGTTCGTGCACACAAATGCGGTGTTTTATTAAAATGATGCATACATAAAACATCACATTAAATGCATTAAACTACGCGGAAAGAGAAAATTTCAAAAGACAAGTTTGAGGTAATACCGGGGGGTCCGCGTCGATTGGCCTCTGGAAGGTCCGGATCCTGTAGGTTCGGTGATGGGTGTTCGGAATAGGGGACATCATCGCTAGGAGTGCAGAGCAAATTCTCAAATTTCCAAGTTGGAAGGGTGAAAATGAATAGGTTTTTACCCCACTCCCTATATATACCTAGGGTTTAGGTGGCATTATTTTCTACTGGCCGTGTCAGCAAACATTTTCATTCGACCTGTATCTGTACCTAACATTCCCACACTCAATTCTGCAAACTCCATTGCATTTCTGACCATCCAATGGCCTAATCGGGACTATTTTCAAATTTTTATTAAACTTTTCAAAAATTTGTCAATTTTCCCGAGGGGCATACCTTCACCTGTTTTACACTGGGGCATTACTAGGGCATATTTCTTATCGATTTTCTTTGACACAACGCGAAATGACATTGTATCAAAGAGGGGCAAATGTAGACACCGAAATTTGGTCTAAGCCTGACTTCAATATTCTTCATAATTCGTATTCTTCTATTAATTAAATAATGACAATTATTTAATTATTCTCTATAGTCTTCATTTCTTCTATTAATTAAATAATCTTAATTATTTAATTAATTCACACTTTTCTTTATTCTATCTGATTAATTAAATAAATTCTTTTTATTTAATTATGTTACTAATTAACCTTATTCATCTTGTCAAATTAAATAAATTATTATTTAATTTACTCTTTATCATACTTCAACTATAATTAAATAAATTCTTTATTTATTTAATTATTCATTTAAAGTCCCTTCATCACTTAATTAAATAAATCTTATTTATTTAATTATTCTTTAAATATCGAATCTTGAATTAAAGGAATTATTTAATTCATGAATTCTATTTTAATGCATTCATCTATATTTAGATAATTATGTGAGTTATCTAAATATTCACTTTTACTCAACTCAAGAGATCTATTTTAATCACTCGGTTAACTCTTGGTGTAATGTCTGAGTGGCATTCTCGAGTAATCTCTTCGTCATATCATTCGGTCGTCCAGTTCTAACTCAATTGCGTGTACATGCAGATTAATTAAATATTCCTATTTAATTAATTAAATCTTGTGCGTGCATTCAAATAGAGAGTGGCTTTAATCTATCCTTATCTTTGTCATGTAAAGATATTTCTTTTGTTTTCGAAAACCACACTGGAAGATTAAATCATTTATTTAATCTTTAATTCTATTTCTAATTTGTATCACTCATGTCACCTCTGACAGTTATCAGAATGCATGTCTAATCAGTCAATCTCAACCGTTCGTTGATCTTTCAATCCTGACCTATCGTTCGAATAATCAATTTTCTATAAATTGATCTAGTCTTCATCATTCCAATCTCTCTCGAAATCTTTGGTGAAATCTTATGACTTTTGAGAGCACTTATATTGAATCTTTGATGTTTTGCTAAATCATTATCTTAGGCTATACTTGCACGAACTCTTGAAAATCTGAGGGAAATTATACTACTACAAGCGAAACGGAGAAGGGCAATCGAGATGAATCAATGGAAATACGTAGCAATTTGGTGAGATTGTTCATGTTTTGTTTATGTTTTACTTTCCTTTGTTCTTTGTTGCTTAACATTAGATTGCATTTAGAATCTTAGATTGCTTTGCATGTTTAACTTGTTTTCTATTCTACACTTTCTAGACGTTACACCTGCTATCCCCTACTCAGCTTGAATGCCTCCAGATTGTGATTGAGGGCATCTGAGTCCTGATGTTTGCTCTGTTTTCGTAAACAAGAATATCTCTTTTTTTTCTTTCGTTGTCGATATCTACTGGGTAATCAAATCACCCAATTTTGTATTGCCAATGCGATGTATACACACACACACACACATATATATATATAAATAAATATCCTTTGTTATCTCTATGTTATTGTATGCATGTATTTGTTCATTTTCTTGTTCATATCAATTTGATTTTCTTCATATAATGCACTAGTTTGTAAATCAATATTCACTACTTTTCATTAATTAACTAAAAGTGCCTCCAGGCGGGAAATCGAGTTGTTCATTGAACTTGATAAAACACCGCTCAGGTTTCAAAAATTAGGAAGAATTTTTCCCATAATATAACTTGTAACATAAGCTAATGGATGACCTCTAACAAATAACAACTCATCACGTGGGTTAGGATAATGTCTTAAAGACTGCCTAGCCAAAGAAATAACAATACAGGCGGTAAATCGGGTGGTTAGAAAAACTAATGAAAACCCCACCTAAGTTTGAGACGTACAATAAAACATCGCTTGATCATGAATTTGAATAAATGACTAAGGAACATAAGGCAAGATAGTTAAAAAAATGGGAAGGGTCATATTTATTAGTAACACTTGGTTATCAATACCTTAATGCATTGTGTCTATGCACTATATCAAAAATAAGGAATGGAAAAAAATACCAATCCCACAATATGAGTGAATCATCATCACCATCATTCATTTCTCTCATCACCATGTCTAATAAAGTCTTGGTGGATCAAGGACTTTTTGGAATTTATCATCAAAAGCATGGTCAAATCATTCATCTTATTTCTTCTATCTTCTCTTTGCACTAACCTGATATCATGACAATCAACAAAAACATCATCAATCCATCCATCTTGCATCCACAATTGTCAACATGCATACATAACACATATCATAAACATACATCACATTATCATATCGTAAGCATGAACATCTACATTATCAATACATACATCTGTATGCATACATCATCATCTCATAAATTGCATAGAAAAGTACACAAAAAGAAATACATCCATATCATTTGCATAATTATATCATTTGCATACAACATCCATTCCATAACATGTCATAAAAAGATACTAAAAAAAAGTGCATCCATCCATTTCATTGCATATCATTATAGCATCACATAAACATAATGCATAAATAAAAGAAGCAGATCACATCATATCATATCAAATGCATCCATACATTCATGAGCATGAAATAAAGAGCACATCACATTGTATCGAATCTAAATCATCTCGTATATATATCTCAAAAAAATGGTGACTATCATGATACAGTATTTGAATTAGTGTATGTATATTGATCAAGAATACAATATCCACAAGGCTATAAAAAAGGAGACCATGAATGTATATCTATATAAATAATCAAGGAAAATACCCAAAAAAGTGTCTGCAAAACGGCTAACCCTCATGATTGTTGGACTCACCCCTAATTGATGGTTGATCCTCAGCTCTAGGTGGTGCTTTACTCTGCTATGAAAAATTAGGTTGTCACATTGCCTGAGGAACATCGCGATGATAGTACATGTGGTAGTATGCAGCCTTGGTCACTACTTCTCTATATAAACAAGCAAATACAATACGACCCTATGATGCAACTATCACTGCCTCTAACTATTGTCTCTGCCCAATCTCCTGAGCTAGTTGTAGGTCCAGTTGCTACCACAACTAAACCTCGTGATCTTGTTGCGCAGTCATATCCTACATAGCAGCTGACATAGTTGATCTCTCTTTGTAGTGAGAGCTTGAATTTGTTCCTGCGCCTATGCATCTGGCTATACAGGTGGAGGTGGTGGTGCCCCTGGAACCTATCCATCATGTTGCTAATGCCCTAGGTCCTAATGACCTTGATCCTATTTATGTTGTTGGTGCCCATCACTTGGCACCTAACTCTTATCCTAATCCTATCCTCTAACTCAGCCACCATCCCGGCCACCATCCTAGCCTCTACCTCTACCTCTATTGGGGTATGCCCCTGCTAGATCTGTTAGGCATGTAGGTGGCCTGAACCATGCATCATAGGTTGGTTTTGTGCCCGCATCTGGGAGACCCTAATCATATTCCCACGGTTGTGAGATGAGCTACCTAAAATCATTGATCACCATAATGGAATCAATCTAGGCCCCCCACTGAACCTCTCTCTTTGACCTGGAAAACATAGTAGTATAATCATCTGGCACATCCTGTACCTCCCTAAACTACCAAAAAATGCAGTCTGGGAGGTATCGTTCAATAATAGTATGCTCTTGACCCAATATGTACCAAGTCTAACTGAAAAATCTAGTTATTAATGATCATTGTACCACCGTGGATGTTGTAGCCACAACCTCCATCTGAACACTATCATGTCATTGATAACATGATGCCAATATGCCAAACCTATGGGGCCCATGTGTTGCAATTTCATCGGCACAACATATCTAAAAATGATAGACTCATCTTCACGAATATTGGCTAGAACAGCCAAGGGCATCAGCACTGCAATATGCTCGTATGCCCATATGTGTAGCAAGGTCACCCCTACTCTGACGCTCCTACCCTCTCAATAGACAACCTTGTGCATATCATGGTACAAGGAGGTAAGGAAAACTGAACCCCAGGCATACATGGTCTCTCTTTGAATCATACCCTCCCATGCTAACCCCCATCTGGGATTAAAACCTATGCCTTGTCGGTCTAGTAGCAACGACACCATAAATCAAGGTTGCAATGAACAATCTGAAGGTGTCCACCCGACCTTGGTAGAAATCCATATCAATCTGGGAGCTGACAAGAACAACTGAACGTCTGTGTAAAAGAGAGAGACATGTGTCTCTCCCTACATCTGGATCATATATTACACACTCTCTGTGGGTAGGCAATTGTAAAATGTGCCACACATCCTCAAGTGTGACAGTCGCCTCCCCAATGGGCAAGTGAAAAGAAGTCCTGTTATGCCACCTCTTGACCAACGCTACCATCAAAGCAAGATGGGTCATGATCTCAGTCATGAAGGTGACAAAGCCTAACCCTAGCCTCCCTAGATGCTCCACCTCCAAATCATTGAAGTCTCTAGCTGCAAAAAAATGTCATAGCTACACTCTCGGGACATCAGCGATGGAGGATCCTCCTGCATGCATCACACACAATGCCAATTTACTGAAAAAGTCAAAAAACTAATCAAAATTTAATGCTTTGCACCCAAAACATCCATAGTGTCGCTGAAATCAATAGTGTCACTAATTTTGGGGTGCATCACTATATCAATTTCAGGGGTACATCACAAATTTGATGGTGTGTGTTGCTACGCTCAAAAGAAAATTAGTATTGGGGTGCGTCACTCTATTAAAAAATTGGGGTGTGTCACCATTTTTACATACGTTTCCCACTACTTTCAAGTGACGTTGGACTTAAAAAGCTCATGTGTCACTATATTACCTCAGTGACGTCATAATCAAATGTGTCGCTAAATCAAAAAATTAGGGTGCACGCCTAAACAAAGGGTGTGTTGCTACAGAATTAATATCGATGCTTTTGACACTTCAAAAGTGTCGCTATACAATGGCACGCCTATCAACTTAACTTTGACACCCTATTAAATGCACCTAAAAGTGAAAATCGAGAGAAGTTTCAAATCACATACCCAGGGTCTTACATTTACACGTCGCTGGTACTCTTGAACTCGATCCGAAAGACAAAGAGGGAGCACACGATGAGCCATTTTGTTGGGGTATTAGAGCTCAAAATGCAAAAATCTCTAAGGTGTGAATGCACAAATGAATTGAAAATGACCCTTCCTCACCTATTTAAGCCTAAAAAATTAGGGTTTTTTTCCCTAATTTAATCATGTGGCTAGGGTTTTTCACCAATTTCACCAATCTTGCCAAACTGAAGCTTATTTTGCACCATTTTTTGCATTTTTGGCATGTTTTTTGCATCCCAGAGCCTTTTTGGACCCTTGAGGTAGTATTTTACCTTTGTTGAGAAATCAACCCAAAATTCAAAATTTCCACTCGATTTCTCGAGGGGGCAGGGAACTAGCTTATTCCTTCCGCTGGGGCAAAACTGGGGCATCCAAAAATTAGATTTTTTTGGTTTTTTATTTAAGTCGTAGTTTTTAATCTGAAGGGCATCAGTCTTTGAACCAATGTAGCAGGTACCTCGCTTCAAAGAGGAGAAAAATGTAAACACTTAAAAAATTTCTTTAATGATATCATGCACTCGAATCAAGTATACTAACACTGTTTCATCCTCAAATCCATCCTATTTTCACTTAATTAATTAAATTATTGTAGTTATTAAATTAATTACATCAGTTTCATCTATTAATCTAATTAGATGAATTCATCCCCTTTCATGCTATAGCATTTCGTCTTATTAAATTAAATAAATCTAATTGTTTAATTTAATCCTGAAAGTCCTCTTATTTAATTAAATAACTCTAATTTATTTAATTAAATGTCATCACCTTTTCCCCTTTTCATTAAATCATTCATTTAATGAATATCATGTAATTCTTCTAAAAATTGCATAATTAACATTGTTTTAATTAATTATCAATTACTAATTAATCTAATTCCCCCACTTGCAAGGGAATATTCCTCCTTTGCACATTCCTCCAAAAGGAATATTTTCATAGAATATTCTTTCCCCTTTTGCACATTAAAACTTTGTATTAATTTTCTAAATATCTATTTCCCTCACCCATGAGAATATTCCAAAATATATTCTCTTTTCTCACTCATTTGAAACAAAGGAATATTCTCCTTCATAACAAACTTACAAGACTTCTTGTGCAAGTTAAAAGTGTGTTTGTTTGGAAGAATATGATCCCTTGATTCTTTCCTTGATCCATGTGATCATTGATTCTCATCCATTGATGAGAATCCATGTTTCATCTTTCCTCCATCTTTGACCATTGATTAACCTTTTTAATCTCAACCCTTCATCTCTCATTTGTCCTCCTATAAATAGGTCACTATTTTGAGACAAATGGATCCATCTTTTAAACATCAAACTTATGTTGTTAAAATAATTTGCACTTGCACTCACATTTAACATCATTTTAGCTTAATTTACTTGCATAATTAACTTAGCTTCCATTAATGGCTTCCATGATTACATAGACACATCCATTTAGCTTATTTGGTAATTAGGGTTGAACCTTTTTAGCTTAAAATCCATTTAGACTAGCTTTGCATAAATCCATATCAATCATCTTAGTCTACATCATGTTAAAATAGCTTACATCATGTTAATTTAAATTAAATCATGTTTCATTACACCTCTATCATCGGTTTCGCCGATTCTCTTCAATAGAATCAATCAGAATAGGCTCATTTCTCCATGGGATTAAGAAAAGTTCACCATTCCACATCAATGTGACACCACTCCCCCAATAGGATAAGTTTCAATGGATTAGAATATGTGTTTTTAAAGCTTTCATGATTTAGAATGTTATTTTTAATAGATGCTTAGTTTAGTTTTTATTGATTGATCTTATTGGGATTAAGGTATAGTGGCATAATTATGCTTTGATTCTTCATGGATCAAGTGTAATCAGCCCATACTAATTGATTGGTCACAGTTTTAAGTTTAATTTGGCATAATTGGGTTGATTTTCTATTTTTGTCTTTTCTCCCAAAAGTGCCTAGTGAACCTAACCCCATCCTAAACACAAAAAGGAAACCTGAAGATTCTCACAAAGGGTTGATTCACCCAAGGGTTTCTAGTTAATTCTTTTTGAGGATCTCATTTCCTAATGAAATTAGGGAAATAGTACCCATTTTCCCTCTTTGGATCCACCTTTCCATTTTGGGAAACCCCTATTTTCCTATGTTTCATTTTGGTGAACTCGACTTTTGAGCATTACATCTTTATGATTTTGGAATCCATTTTAGCCTTCGATCTAGGATTTTCATTAATTTGCATTGCATTACATTGAATTGAATCTCATTTATTTTTTCTTAACTTGCATTAGTTTGCATCTCATTTAGGGTTTTAGGATTGTATTTTTGCATCTTTTAAAATCTAGAAAATACAAAAAATTCAATTATTTTGCAAAGAATTTACATAACATTGCATGATCAAAAACTTAAAATACAAAATTGAATAAAAATTTCATTTCAAATTAGGTCTCCTACTTTGTCATTTAGCACTATTTTGCATTTTCATTTACACTTAATTTTATAGAAAATTGTAATTGTAATCACCTATCTCAGTCCAAAATATGAAAACCATAAGAATCAACTTAGAAATCTATAAATTCATTTTTCAAAACCCTGAGCTAGGACCCATTCACCCATGGGCGAATGAGTCCTTGATTAGGGCTTTTTCTTGCATTTATGGGCATTAAAATCTCTATTTCTATATTTTGTTTTGTTGTTTTTAGTTTATTGTTTTAGCTTGCAGAATTTTTGTTATCTCAAATTGCTCATATTAAGCTTCATTTGATAAATTCAGTGCATTGTGTGAATTCAAAATTGCATCTAAAAGACATTATTTTTCAGGTTTTTACATAGCATAATTAGAAATTTATCTTGTTTAGAATTTGAAATTTTCTTTTACATACTTGCATTGCACTTTACATTCTAGGGTATTCAATTGCATTTTGTCTATTATCCATTTTGGGTGCACCTTAGGTTTGTGAATATTGAATGAGCTTCCCAAATTGGTGTCCTATTTCCAATACTATCATGAGACGTAGTTTGAGACTCATATCATCCCGCGATACACAATTCGTTGTGGATCTTGGGTTTTCTAACTCTTTCACTCATAGTGTTGACACTAGTCAACCCACTATGGATCATATCATTAACAATTCATTTCCCATGACTTCCCCACCCAAAAATTATGTGAATGAAGTTAAAACAATGGTTACCAATTTCCCACAAGAGAACATAAAAAAGGATAGATGAAGAAATGGAGAAATTGCAAAACTTTGTGACTTCTAAAAATATTGTTTGTAGTGTGATTCTTGTTTTAGATAATTGTTAGTGAAGATATTTTTCCTTTACAAAATGCATAAAAAAATGACTCTATAATGCCCAAGAAGGAAAAATCAATCCACAACAGTTAGAGAGATCACCACTATATTGGTGATCTTCCTCTAAATTTTGATTGAGGTACAACTCCCTCTTCTGATATGATTTTGTATTTTTCAAATGTATAAACATGGGGGTATGCTTTTAACCAGAAATTAGGAAAGGAAAACTAACACTTGTTCATAGCCATGACACAAGTATGAATATTAATACTTAAACTAAGTATTTTTTAAATGAAAGGACTTGCAAACAATCAATATCGTGACTCAAAGATCAGATTACTAATATTTGTTGACTTGACTCAGCATAATTCCAACCATTTATTGTAAATAACATGAATCAAATGTCACATAACATTGCATTCTCAAAGGAAAGGAATGTTTAAATGCTTCTAAAAGCTCAAATAATTTCTCACAAACACTAACATCTAACTCACAATTACTGCACAAAGAAAATACTCATCCACGGAAAAATGAATTGAAACTGCAAAATTCGATCATTTATTAAGATTGATTCTCACTTATGCATCAAAGTGCAAGAGGGATCAAAATGTTGAACCCCTTCTTCTTTGATGTTTTACAATAAATAGAAAAGAGTGACCTTTCAATTTTTGTAGCTAACTCTTTTTAATTTGGGAGTTACAAAGATTATAAAATAAAAATAAAATCTCCATCTTTGTAACTGCTTCTTTAATAAAATTTTCCCCTTTTTATGACCAATATTTAACACCTCTATTCATGCCTCCATATATTTATAATTATGTATCATCCTTTAAAAATTGCTCCAATAATCATTATAGGCATTCACAAAGCTCTAAAAATGTATAAAAATTTCAAAAAACTAACTTCTTCCTGTCATTTTTGCCTTTAAAAATTACCTATTGGGATTTCAAAAAGTTTTATAACCTTTCAAGATTTTGGGTGAAATCCTAACCTTGTCGATATTTTGGGATATTTTCTAACTTTGTCGAGATTTCAAATGAAATCCTAACTTTTGTGAAATTTTCAAAACACAATTTATTTTTTAAAAAATAGGCTAAGTTCAAAATTGAGGCTAACAATAACATAAGAAGAATGCTTGAAAATGAACATGGAATAGAGATTATGTGAAGTCTAGCTCATATTTTTGATAAAAATCCAATTCCTCCTTCCACAACCCTTACCTCTATTCCTACCTACACTAATCCTCATGTTACTACAAATGTACAACCTACTAGCAATTTCAATACTTCCTTAGGTATTTCTATTGGGAATCCCTCTAGCTTTGTGCATTCAAATATCATATCTTCTCATCCATCCCCCCTCAAAAATTAACAATTCACTTGCCCTCTGCATACATACACAACCCCACCGTATTCACCTCTATCTCACAACACCAACAATGATCTGATCCTTAACACACTTTTGCAAAATGTATCATTCCTCCAACATCAAATCACCACACTAAATCGAAACAACAATGGCCAACCTTCACAATACATTATCCTTGGATATATTGAGAACACAAATGCCACAAGGTATAGAGGTTCCAAGATTTGAGAAATATGGTTGGAAAGGAGATCATATTAGCCATGTTTATGCATGCATAGCCTTATGTAGTGACTTCATTTTTTAATATAAACTCTTGGCTAAACTCTTCCCTAGATCCTTGAAAGATACTGCTTTAGAGTGATTTTTCCCTTTACCAAATAACTCAATACGTTCATTCAATGAGCTTATTGATGTTTTCTACAACCACTTCCAAATACAAATGGGTCCAAAAATGACCTTAGCTGATTTAATGACATGCAAACAAAAGGAGGATGAAAAGGTCACTAATTTTATAGTGCGATATCAAATGCTTTACTCACAAATAAACATTAAGACTCCTAATTCTAACCTTCAAAGAATGCTTATTGCAAATTTGCAAAATAAAATCCAATCTAAACTAGTGATGTTGAAATTTCCCTCCTTTACAAAGTTGTGTACCACCCTTCATGATTACCAAAATCCAGTTAATAGTCATGAAGTGAAAACTCCCTCTAACCATCTTGAAAAATTTGAATCTACACCTCAAACCAACTATCAACCTTTCAAGAATCAAAATAAGGGTTTTTTACAACTTAATCCCTTGCAACCAACTCAACATGTTGACACCCAAGTGGCTGCTATAAAGACAACAAATCCATATGCCTTTGGGGATAGAAAGAGACAATTTACACCCCTACCTAATACCCTTCATAATACCATGTTGCCACTCTTAAACAAGAATTTGATTTCCTTACCTCCTATTAGAGCTCCTAATCCTACTAAACCTTTACCTTCAAACTATAGACCAAATGCCTATTGTCATTTTCACCGAAAAAATGGACATGATATGAAATATTGCAAGTGTCTTAAACATCTTGTGCAAGACCTCATTGATTCTAATCATATTCAAATTTGAGGTGTTAATTATCAAGGTAATAAGTCTATAGCTCCTCCTAACCAAAACTTGCAAATTTTTACCAATCCTATGTCAAATCACAACATTTCCTTTATCAAAGCTAGTGAAACAAAGAATAATGTGATGAATGTTGACATGGATGATGATAACACAAAATACAATGACGAAAACTCTATAAAATTTATGGTTGTCTTTATTAAAGTTAAACCTTGTAAGGGCCAAACCAATATGCCCTTGGCATTGATTTCTCATAAAATGACATAATAAAAAATAAACTTGATGGTCCTCTTTACATAGCTGGAAGAATCAATGACAAACCTACTAATGGGATATTAATTGATCTCATTTGTGTAGAGAATTTGATCACTGAAGAATTATTATTTGTGCATGAACTTTATCAAGATACTTATGAAAAATAGAAAGCATGGATCAAAACACATAATGGTTTTGCTTTCCCTATGATAGGTTTGATTAATCTCCCTTTAAATGTTGGATTGAAACAATTAAATGTCTCATTCACCATCACCTTGTCATCAAACCAATTTTGTGTGAAGTTAGGCTACCCATGGCTTTGCTCCATGAATGACATCCCGTTGGTTGTGCATAAATGTTTAAAGTTTCCATTTGGAAATGAGATATTTATTGTACATCATAGTGGCTTTAATCCTTGTGTCTTCCCATAGGAATTTCTCATTGGATTTCTTTTGGCCCGAGCCTAAAGAAGCTATTAGACCCCATGAAGACTTCTTTTTCAAATCATACCAAAATTTTAAGGCAAAGCGCATAGCAGAATTATCCCTTACCAATATTCCTTAACCCATGATTAAGCCTCCTATCCTTAATGTGACCATGATTGAACCAAAATCCATTCCAAGTAACCCATACCAGCCTATGACAAGTCCTTCACCTATTTCCTATAAGAGACCATGAGATAACCAAATAATTCTTGTTGTGCCTCCTAAAATTAAACAAGTTTATAAATTCAAAGAGAAAGTGGCTGAACAACCTTCCATGGTTCCTTTCGTTCCACCCCTAAGGGAAGAAAAGAAACCTATGGTTGATAAACCTGCTCCTACACAATCACAACTCAAAAATAAAATGAAAAGGAACCTAAATGCTAGAGAGCGTAGGCATAGACGTCACATGCTATTGCTTGTTTATTGCAAGAAAAAGAAGAAAATAACAACACAAAAAATCAAAATCCAAACTTTTCTCAAGCAATGCATGATAATTCTTCACCTTTTCCACAACATAAACAACAACAAGATTCGATGGATATTATCATTAGACCTCATATTGTGATTAACTTGGATGATGATAATGAAACTACTAAAATTGATGAGGAAGTGCATACAACATTAAATTTATTATTTTCCTCTTCCAAGAGCTTAAAAAATGATCCTCCTAAAGAGAGTGTTGAACTTGGTGCTTGTCTTAGTTTGGAACTTGATGTTATCCTTTTGGCTAGTTGTGTACCTTTCACATATACTGAACAAGATTAGGATGCAGATGACCTACTATAGGTTGACTAGCATGTTCCTTACTAGTCTTGTCTTTATTTTTCTTGTGTGATTGCATTTTTTTGATGTGATCCCCCGTACTGTTCTATTTGATATCTCTTCAAGTTCATTCCCATATTTGTACCTTCATTCTTCTATATGTCATAAACCTTTATCTTTGATTTTGTTTTGTGTTTTCCTTTTGGGGATGACATAAGGCATTGAGACATTTAGGTCTCTTCCATGTTGACACAAAATCTTTTTCTTTTTTCACTCTTCAAGTGTCATTCTTCTAGTTCTACGAGTATTTGGGGAATGATGAAATTTATGAGCTCTATAATATCATTGTAGCAAAGACATACTGAGTCCAAATCCATGGATCCCTTATGTGTTTTGGGATTTCATTTTGGGGGAAACCTCTTCTTTTTCATGATGTAGCTTCATTTGGAAATATATGATTTGGCATAGGGCTTTCCAAGTAAGCTCTCATGTCTCCTTCATTATTATCATTGATTATTTGCTACTTTAAAGTAATTGCTCATAGAATGGTGTTTATCAATTTCTTTAATCTAGGGACATTGGCATTATTATTTTTGAAATTTTTGACATTTTTCATTTTTCATTGAGCAATCATCTTCCTTATTATGATGTGTCTTTTTCTTGGTGGTGTTTGTTTATGGTGGAAAATTAGGGTTTACCACCAAGGTGAATGAGAAAGATGATAAACCACTATGTTTTTCCACATAAAACATGCAATTATGTGTATAATATGATGCAAATAACAATAAAAAAATACTCCTAACTATTATAGCAACAATAAGGAAAGTTTTGAGAGGCTAAAACAATGTGCACCTTGTTGAAAAATTGTTGTTTTTAGGTCATAGAGGAATCATGCACCCCAAGTGGCCAATGGGTCCCTATTAGGGTTTCTAAAAACTGAGATTTGGGTTATGTTCTTCAATATTTGCACTTCCAGCTCCTCGATGCTCAACTCCTGAAAATTTGAATCAAATTCAGTAGTCTTTTTTTTATGTTCTTGCAATATGGATGACAACTTTGCAACTTGACAATTTTGGCAATTTTGCTTCAATGTTGTTCTCCACTTGATCTTCAACCTAGGAACCTACAAACACACATCAAATGGGAGAAAAACTTGTTGATTTTTAGAGGATAGGGGCTTTCCTTGGTCAAAACCCATTTTAGGTAATTAAACCTTATGATGAAATAATGAAATAAGGACATGAAACATGAAACATGAAATGAAAATACCTTAGGAGATGTCTTGGAATGTAAATCTACAAACATGAAGTGGCCATGTAGAATGTAGATCTTGATCTTGAATTGGATGTGAAACAATGCTTATCAATAAGGTCTTGCACAAGATGTTTAAGATGCTTATAATATTTTGTACCATGTCCTTTTTTTTGGTGATAATAACAATCAGAGTTTCGTCGAAACCCTGCAGGAAATGGTATATTAGGATCACACTCTTTAACATGAGGTAAGGTAAGCATGTTCTTTTCAATAAGCTACAACATGATATTATGAAGGGTATCAAGTAGAGGAGTGAACTCTCTATTCCTATCCCCAAAATAATTTGTCATCTTTATAGAAGCCACTTGGTTATTAGTTTGTTGACTTCGCTTAGGGGAATTCAGTTGTAAAAAGCCCTTATTCTATTTTTTGAAAGGTTGATAACTATTTTGAGTTGTGGATTCAGACTTTTCAGGACAACTAGGGGAATTTTTCACATCACAACCACAAGTCATATTTTGATAGTCACGAAGGGCTATACATAACTGTGTAAAGGATAGAAATCTCAACATTTCAAGTTTGCTTTGGAGTTTGTCTTGTAAGTTGGAAATAAACATTCATTGAAGATTAGCGTCAAGAATCTTAATGTTTACTTGTGAATAAAGTGTTAGGTATCTTACTATGAAATCAGTCACTTTCTCATCATCCTTTTGTTTGCATGTCATTAAATCAACAAGGGTCATCTTAGGACCCATGTGAATATGGAAGTGGTTGTAAAAGGAATCAACAAGTTCATTGAATGAACTAACTGAATTATTTGGTAAAGAAGAGAACCACTCTAAAGCAATATCCTTCAAGGACCTAGGAAATAACTTAGCCACTAGTTTATCTCCAAAGATGAAATCACTACACAAGACTGTAAAAGCAAAAACATGGCTAATAGGATCTCCTTTCCCACCATATTTATCAAAACAAGGAATTTCTATACCTTGTGGAATTTGTGCTCTTAATATCTCCAAGGATTGCAGATTGGTTTTGATGCATTACGAAGGTTTACCATCGTTGTTTTGTTGTAAGGTTACAATTTTTTGTTGAAGGGATGTCATGGTTTGCAAAAATGAGTTAAGGAAAGGATCATTATGATTGTAAGATTGAGGGAATAAGGTGGAGTAGTGTATGTATGTAGAGGGAAAGTGAATTGTAGGTTGGTGAAGGTGGATGGTTGAGGAGATATTATATTTGAATGGACAGAGATAGAAGGATTTCTTGTGGAAATACATAAGGAAGTGTACACATTTCTAGTGGGGATGATTGTTGTGGTAGGTTGAAAGGTTGTGGTAGGTAAAAAGGTTGTGGTAGGTTGAAGGGTTGTGGTAGGTTGAAAGGTTGTGATAGGTTGAGTATTAGTGTATGTAGGAATGGACATCGGTATTGTAGAAGATGGAATTGCAGTTCCACCTTGGCCTTGAGTACACCCCAAAGCTTGAGTACAAGTGGTGAAGGTAAGGACAGTGTTGTTAACATTAAGCACATTGGTTGTAGGAAGTGAAGTCATGGGAAATGAAGTATGCAAACTATAAGCCATAGAGGGTTGATTATCAACACTGTGAGAAAGAGAGCTAGAAAACCCAAGATCCATGGCGAGTGAGATATCGTGGGATGACATGAGCCTCAAACTACATCTTACAATAGTATTTATAATAGGACACCAAGTTTTAAAGCTCATACAAGTTTTACAAACTTAGTGTGCAAACCAAAAATGGAAAGAGGCAATGCAATTACCTAGAGTGAAATAAAATTTTCAGATTCTAAACAATGCAATAAACTGAAGATGAAGTGTTGTAAATGCAATTTTGAATTTTGAAAATTCACTAAATGAAGCAATTAAGCTAGATTCATTGAATTTAATGAAACAAAAAATTAGAAAACTGAAACAAAAATGTAACAATAGCAAACAGAAGCCTAAAACATAGATTTCAAATTCTAGAAAATGCAGATCAAGTCCTAATTAGGGATTCATTCACCAGTTGGGGCAAATGGGTCCTAGATGAGGATTTTTTAAATGTTTTTTTACTAATTTTTAGGTTTTTTCAATGAGTTTCATATGCAAAAAGATGCAATTAAGATATGATCAGGGACTCATTCGCCAGTAGGGGTGAATGGGTCCTAGATTAGGGTTTTTTAACTATTTTTGATTGATTTTTAAGCTTTTTCCAAAGTCTTTCAATTTTAGGTCTATAATAGTAAATTTTAATTTCAATTTTTTGCAAATGCACTATGAAATGCAAGTTGAAAAGATGATAAAATGATGAATGCAAGGACCTAGTTTGAAATGCAATTTTGTGTTGATTTTCAAATGCAAATTTATGTGATCTAAATGATATGCAAAATGACTAATTTGTTTTTGTATTTTCATATTAAAGAAATGCAAAAGAAATTTTAAACCCTAGATGAGATGCAAGTTTGAATGCAAAGTAGGAAACCCTAAATGAGATCTAATTCAATGCAAATGAATGCACGATCTAACCTAGGATGCAAGAGATTCCTAAATTCAAAAAAAATCAATGTTCAATACGTCAAGTTCACCATTATGTTTATGGTGGAAAATTAGGGTTTACCACCAAGGTGAATGAGAAAGATGATAAACCACTATGTTTTTCCATATAAAACATGCAATTATGTGTATGATATGATACAAATAACAATAAAAAAAAACTCCTAACTATTTTAGCAACAATAAGGGAAGTTTTGAGAGGATAAAACAATGTGCACCTTGTTGAAAACTTGTTTCTAGGTCACAGAGGATTCATTCTCCCCAAGTGGCGAATGGGTCCCTATTAGAGTTTCTGAAAACTGAGATCTGGGTTATGTTCTTCAAGATCTACACTTCCAACTCCTCGGTGCTCAAGTCCTAAAAACCTAAAACAAATTATGTAGTCTTTTTTTTTATGTTCTTGCAATATGGATGATAACTTTGCAACTTGACAATTTTGGCAATTTTGCTTCAATCTTGTTCTCCACTTGATCTTCATCCTAGAAACTTGCAAAAACACATCAAAGGGGAGAAAAACTTGTTGATTGTTAGAGGATAGGGGTTTTCCTTGGTCAAACCCCTTTTAGGTAATTAACTCTTATGATGAAATAATGAAAGAAGGACTTGAAACATGAAACATGAAATGACAATACCTTGGGAGATGTCTTGGAATGTAAATCTGCAAACTAACATGAAGTGGCCATGTAGAATGTAGATCTTCATCTTGAATTGGATGTGAAACAATGCTTAACTTGGATCTTCAAAAAACCACCCCAAATATTCTAATAAAGGGGTGTCCCATGTTAGGAGGACCCATTCGCTAGTAGTGGAAAATGGGTACTGGCACAGATTTCTAGGACTTCAACTTTTCCAATGTAAATGTCAAGCAATATCATTAATGGGTGTCAGGATAGATCCTTGAAAAATGCAATTAATAAGGCTTAGATTTGAATTAAAGGGGCCAATTAATCTCAATTAACCACAATTAATCAATGAAACCCTAAATTTGTTTGAAAGTGTAATAAAACACTTTACAACACCCTAAATAAGGCACAATCAAGTCTATTTTATTAACAAGGGCCCTAGACTCAATGTGAATGTGTAAAACACATTACAACATTAAATCAAGGCAACATTAGGTTAATTTATTGTTAATTATTCCCAAATGCAGGAAAAAGGTATAATTTTTTTCTTAATATAGTCGCATTGGGTTTGTTGTCCTCCAAGAAGTGTGACCTTTCTTGGCATACAAATTTCCTCTTAGTGGTGATGCTACGTGTTGCATTCCCTAAGTTGTGAATCTTTTATCCTAGACTCATCCTCTCTTGGAGACATTAGGCACGTTGTTCTACAAGTGGAAACCTTTCATGAACTAAGCAAAATCCCTTTGAACATGTCTATTTACATTTTTTTCATAAGTGTTAAGCATAATGTAGCTTGCTAACCTTGTGAAGCTTGAACTCTTTTCAATAGCCACCAAGCATACCACACTTTGCTTGCCTGTGGAGCCTTGCCTTTTTTTTTCATAGGTGCTTGGCATAATGCAGCTTGTGAAGCCTTATGGAACTTGAATTTTATGTTTTTTTTTGGTGCCTTATTAAATTTATCAAAGGTATAGCTTTGGTATGGTATGGGAGCCTAATAAGATTCTCTCATTTTCCACCCTTAGGGGTTCACCTAGTGGACAACCAAAGTTTCACTAGCTAGTGTGAGTGTGTTGTTGGTTGCATATTGGAAAGTGAGTTCTACTTGTAAACATTTTTAGACAAACAACTGAGGTGTGTTCCACATTGTGTTGGAAAGTTGAGGCTTGATACACTCTTTTTATTTTTTTCCTTTATTTAAGACTTTGGCATTGTGTGATTGATTATCTTGTAATTGTTGCATACATATGTTTTGATTGTCTACTTTAGTGTGAGTTTGATGCAAGGTCATCCTCTCACTAAATTTGGGGCTAAATATAGTGTATAAAAATGTATCCCTTTACATTTTCTCACTTGTTTGGGCCCTCCTAGTTAAATTGGACTTAATTGTGCCTTAATTTAGTGTTCTAAAGTGTATCCCTTTACACTTTCACACTTATTTAGGGCTCTCTTAATTAATTGAACTTAATTATGCCTTAATTGGCCCTATAATTTATTTTCCAAGCCCATTTAGTTACATTTTTTGTAGGGGAAACCCGACATTCATTAATGTCTAAAAATAACACTCCACATTGAACAATGTGTGTCCTAGGTTTATGGACCTCAGACCCATTTTTCCATGGGTAAATGGGTCCTCCCTACACTTTAGGACTTAAATTCAAATTATGTTTTTGGTGGTATTTTAATATATTCAAATCCGTAATTCAATGTTGGCTTGTGATATTTGAATTTCAGGAAATTAAGGATGCATACCTATAAATACAAGGTTATTTCACTAAGTTTCACCTAGCATTTTTTATCTAAGCAACCTAGAAATTTTATGAGACTTTCATGATCACTTTTCAAGATTTACAAGAGTATTTCAAGAGCAATTGAAGGCATTCAAAGGTAGATTTATCATTTTTTTTATTGTAGAATTCAAGATCCATTCATTATGTCAAAGTACTTGCATCATGCATGTTTTTGGAGCTAACATTATGATGTAGGTTTCATGATCAAGTCAAGCATTCAAAGCACTATTTCAAACAAGATTCAAAGTTCAAGATCCACATCCATTGAAGCCATTTCATGCAAGTTGCATACCTTCATTCAAGGACTTATCGACAGGTTTGTTGAGTGGTAACATAGCTTTGTTCATTTTCCATTCCCATTTTCATGTTTTATTTCATTTCAAGGTTTGATTACCAAAACGGGGTTTGACCAAGGCAAACCCCCATTCACCAAAAACAAACAATTTTTCCCTCTTATCTTGTGTTTGCAGATCTAGTGGAAGAAAGCTTGAAGACCTCTTGAAGAGAAAATTTGAAGTTAAAAAAGTTGCAAAAGTTGTCAAAATTGTTTTCATCTCACAGAAACTCATCTATAGAAGTTATTTCCGACATTCCAACATTGCCACTTGGAAAAATTGGAAGCTTCAGATCTATGTTAGAGGCTCTCAAAAGTTGAAGAAAAACCCTGAAATTGGATCCATTCACCCATGGGAAAATGAGTCCTAGTCATCCTTTGAAAACTCACTTTTGACGACTGGTAAACATAGTCCCACCCTTCTTAGATCTGCAATTTAATTTATGGTTCTGTCAATTTTGAGTTTAATATTGTTGTTTCAAGTTTAATTTGGCATAAATGGGTTGATTTTCTATTTTTTGTTTTTCTCCCAAAAGTGTATGGTGAACCTAAACCTCGTCCTAAACACAAAAAGGAAACCTAAAGATTCTCACAAAGGGTTGATTCACCTAAGGGTTTCTAGTCAATTCCTTGTGAGGATCTCATTTCATAATGAAATTAGGGAAATAGGACCCATTGTCCCTCTTTGGATCCACCTTTCCATTTTAGGAAACTAACCCCACTATTTTCCTATGTTTCACTTATATTATTTGTAACTTCCTTCCCCTGAGGTTTTAGGTGTTGAGGTATTCCATAAGGCTGGTTAGTAAGTTGTATTTTGTGGTAGAGTGTCTAGTTGCATAGAATAATGGTGTTCTCAATTTCAGGCGATTGTGGTAGAGGTGCAAAATATTTTGATAATGGAATATTCTGAGATGTTGTGTGGATATTGTGAAGTTTTGTTGTGTGGTCCACATGACCTATAGAAGCGTGTATGTGGTCGCTTGTAGTTTTAGTTCAGGTTTGGCTGACCTGGCATGCTAGAGTTATTTGTAGAGGTACCTCATGGATTGTGAATGTATCGTGTAGCGTGGTGATAAGGAATTGGGTCCTAGTTAACCCTTGGTGTGGTCATCCTTCACTTCTTTCCACTGTGGAGGTGTTTGGTGCTAGCCTATTTTGGTGTTACACTTTTTGTGTGCATACATTTCATTAAGGCTAACCGAATTAAGATTTCTTAGGTTGAGGATGGTATATAAGCAAGGTAAATTGTTGGAGATGAGAAGGGATCTATGGAAGGTGTATGAAAGAAGTGAATTTAATTAAGTGTGGTGATTTGAGTGTGATCTCAATGCCTATGACTCCATTGTAGTGAGCAGAAGGGTCTACATTTTTAGTGTGCTTGAAGTTGCGGGAGGCAGTGAGCCAAAGGTTTTGGATGGAATAAAGTTGCAGTGGTCGATTTCTCATGTTACCTTGAGATAGTGAATCTCTTTGTAACAATCTTCTATTCTTCTTTCTTTTGGATAGTGAGTCCTTTTGGAAATGAACCTTTCTTCTTTTTCTGGCAATGAGCCTAATTGTATTGTGTTGCAATTCATATATATGTGATTTAATCCTCATTGTGGTTTTTCCCTTTTTGGGTTTTCCATGTAAATCAAGTGTTCTTATGTGTTTGGATGTGTTTACACTATTGCTTAATATTTTTACATTCTGCTAAAGCGTGATAAGGGTTTAATGGTTGATAAGGGTTTGAAAAGATATTGAGGGTTTGAATGTTTTAAGTATACAATTAATTCCCCCCCTCAGTTGTCATGTACATCTAACAAGATTTCCCTTAGAGGAGTCATCAATATTAATCTTTAGAACACCACTAGGGGGCAAATACCATCTCCCATCCCTTCTGATTTTGCTTTTGGTAAGACAACACCCCTTCAACCTTGTGGTTCATAAATTACTCTCATGAAAACCCAACCTTTGCATCAACTCTTCCTCCATCACCTCCATGGTTGAAGAAACCTCACATTTTGCATATAGTGTATCATGAATCATACCCATTACTTACTTCCAAATTTGGTAGACCACCAATCCCTTCCCTTGAAAGATTTGGTGGTTCCTTTCTAGCCACAACTACTAGAGGATGCATGTGGAGCCAATGTCCCATGCCACCTGAAGAAAGAAATACTTTACTGTGGGTCTCCCCAGAATCCTCCAAAACTCAATCATAAAAGATGCATGATTACAAGTATGCTTCTAGGCTCCCCAACAAATGTTCCAGATGGTCGTAGAGAAGGAGCATTGAAAGAAAAAATGAGAAGAGTTTTCCTCACTATTTGTACAAAGAGCACAAATAGATGGGTCTTGAAAACCTCACTTTTGGAGATTCTCGCAAGTAAGGCCCACCTATTCTAAACAACTAGCTAAATAAATAAATTTCCCTTTGTCCATGCAAACCTTTTCCACACATTCTTCTACCATGCCACTTCAACCCCTTCATACTTCTTGAAGTTCAACTCTTGGTATCTCGAAGCAATTGAATAAACTCCCCTAGGATCAAGACTCCAAGAAAGAGTGTCACCACCCCTCAAAGAATTGTGAACTCTTCCTACCAAAATAATTCTAAGATCCTCACAACCCTCAATCAAGCCCCCTGGTGGCTATTCTAGTGGATCCTTCCACCTATAAAGCTCCTCCAACCCCAAATACTGAGAAGTATTGTAATCCTCCACCTTGTTCCACTTGGCCTTCATGAAACTATTGAAAAGGTGTTGTAAGTGAGGGTGCATTGACAGTATGGGAGGAAAATCATCCCATGATTCATACTAGAAAAGAGCTTCCAAACCATTGTCACAAATCCAAAAACAATCATGTTTAATTAAATTGGCACTCCTTTTGAGAGTGTCCCAGATCATAGAGCCTTTTTTGGATAAGCAAGTTCTCGGCACATCCCAATGTGCCACACCTCCCAAATACTTAACTATGAGGATTCTATCCCAAGAAAGGTCATGATTACTACACCACCTCCAATAAAGCTTAGTAGCCAAAGTTTGGCTAGAAAGGCTAGCCTGCCACAGGCCAAGACCACCTTCCTGCAATGGTCTACATATACTTTCTCACTTTACCAAACTCCACTTCGATGAAGCTAGATTTCCAACCCATAAGAATTTCCTTTCCAAAGCATCTAGAAAGGAATTTTGTAGGAGCTACCTCGACCATACACTTGTAAATGGGGAGAGTGAATTTCATCGATTTTAGCAACAAAAATCTTCCATCAAATAAAAGCTACCAATGAGTCCAATGATTAATCCAATCACAAAAATTTTCTAGCACCTTCTTCCAAGTTCCCCTCAAAAGAGATCCAACAGAGATAGGGATACCAAGATAATTAGAGGTAGCTCTCTAATTTGAAATCGAAGAATACAGGAAAATTCAATGTTGAATAAGAGGAGTGTTGAAGAAATAAATGGAGGATTTTTCTTCATTGATACATTTCCCTAAGGTTGTAAGATAAGTGTCTAAAGCTTGCTTGATATTATTCACTTCTTTAATTTTGGTGACCCCCAACAAAGCAGTGTCATCGACAAACTGCAAGTGAGACCAAGGTGGCAAACTATTGCCCCAAATCCACCCTTGTATATCACCTTAACTTACTTGGGACTTGATATATCCTCCCAACCCTTTAAATCCATAAGGATAAAAAGATATGGAGACAAAGGATCTCCTTGTCGTAGACCCTGTGAAGCATAAAACAACTCAAAGGGCTCCCCGCTCACAATAACAAAGAAGGAAGATTATGTAACACAACTCATCACCCAATTCACCCAATCCCTTTTAAACTCAAAATTTAGGAGAACTTTTTGCAAGAATGACCACTTGACCTGATCATAAGCTTTAGCCATATCCAGTTTGATAAACATTGTGTTTTCTTTTTATTTTTCCATAGAATGAGTGACCTTTACTGCAATAACCACCCCATCCATAATCTATCTCCCTAACAAAAATCTACCTTTTTCTTAAAAAATGATTCTATTCAACCATGGTTTAAGTCTCTCATCCATCTATTTGGATATAATCTTGTAAACCACATTGCAAAGAGTAATGGGTCTAAACAAGTTCAAAGAATTATCCCCTTCTTTTGGGGGGATAAAATCCAAGAATGTAGCATTCATTGCTTTCAACATCGGTTTGTTCTTTTGGGATTCCTAAACAACCTCCAATAGGTCCTCCTTAATGATTTCCCAATATTCCTAAAAAAATTCCAGCAAGAATCAATCGGTTCTAGGGGCCTTCCCTTCTTCATCATAAAAACTACCCCCTCAAGTTCATCCAACAAAATGGGATCAACAAGTTCCTCATTTATCTCCCAGGAGACTAAAGTCAGAATGCAAGCCAAGATATGATTTTCCTCTTCCTCAAAAAAGGGAGAGTCCTCCATGAATAGAGTAGAGTAGTGGTGCAAAAATTCTCTAGAGATATCATTTAAAGAAGTTAATCGATCCCCTTGAGAAGATGTAAGGGATGAGATAATACTCCCATGACTTCTAGCCTTGACTAAGTTAAAAATAAAGTTGTGTTTATATCCCCCTCCTGAATCCATTCAATCTAAGATTTATGCTTTTAATACACTTCCTCACATAGTTACCATTGCTCAAACTCCTTATGAGCACACGTATCCTCTCTAAGGAAGGTCTCTAAAATACCATTCTCTCTTATTTGGAAGGTGATTACATCCAAATGGTACTGAGAAACCACCTTAGCCTGAGAAATATTACAAAAGGTATGCCTATTCCACCTCTTGAGGTGGAGCTTAACAAATTACAACCTTTTGACAAAGGAGTACATTGTCATGCCAAAAGCTAGTCTACCTCTACTCCACCAAACAATCATGAGATCATATAGCCAAGGATCCTACAACCACATTAGCTGGAACCTAAAAGAAGGATTCTTTTTACCCCTATAAAAGTAGTAGAGAATTTAATAGGCCAATGATTTGACCCTCACCAATCTAGAATCTGAGAGCTAGAGTTCCAATTGTTGCTAAGCTAGCAACTAGACACCAAAAATTTGTCTAGTCTCTTTGAAATAGAATCCTTACTGCATCTCCTATTGCTCTAGGTGAAACAACCATTGCTTGGTTTTATGTCCACTAGGTTTAGAGAAGCCATGTTATCTCTGAGAAGAGTGGAAGAAGGCTCCAATCTATCTACTCCCCCTCTTTTTTCCTCCAAATTGATAATAGAATTAAGATCACCAGCCAAGATCCAAGGATGGAGAGGTGTTGAGGATCAAATGTAGTGGATATGAGCCCATAAACAAGCTTTACTAGAGAAACCAATTAGGGTGTAGACATTGGAAACCAAGATAATCTCACATGTTTCCCAGCTAGAATTAACCCCAAAAATTGAAGATCTACTTGACAACCACCATAAAGGAGAAATATTCAGAGGGTTCCATAAAAAAAGAAACTCCCCTTGCATTGCCCTATGCACCTATGCATTGACGTTGACGAATCCTCCACAAATTAGGAGCCAAGTTGACCATACTATCCACTGAAAACTTTCTCTCCAAGAAATAGAATATCTGACAAATGAGTTCTAACTAACTCTTGGATAGCGTTTTGTCTAGGGTTGTTGTTCAAACCCCTTACATTCCATAAGAGAATGATCATTTCTGGGGGTTGGAAAAGTGTGAGTCAATAGTTTCGATTGACCTACAATCCACCAACGTCTCCCCTATTAACTTAATTTTTCTTAATGCTTCTTTCGACCAATGTTGTGGGGTTTCTCAACAACACCTCTCTTTAGGATTTTCTGATGTAATCCTAAAGTAGGTGAGGATTTACTTCCCTTACCCGCATCCAAATCTCCCTTCTCCATTGGGGGAGCACACTCACTTGATGTTGGAACATTTTCCCTCTCAATATTTTAAATTATCTCCAAGTCACAAGAACTCCCAAAAACCAACTCTACATCTAACTGTGTTGCATGAATCCCTTCTTGAGGGCTTCCCAAGATAGCAACCTCTTTGGGACTTCCCTGGTGAAATTTTAAAATACCTGTCTCTAGGTGCATCCCCTCCAAGATCCCCTCATAATGTTCATACCATCATTAAGAACTTCAAAATGATAAACACTTCATCACCATGACTATCCTACAGAGGTTTTTTTTGGCATCTACCCTTGTTGTGAGGCTTCACTAGAATAAACCCTTCCTTATCTACACCATCCGCCAAAACAGGTGCTTTCCCTTTGTCTGCCTTTGAGGTTTGACGAGATGGTACATGGAGTTGAGCCCTTGCTGAGTTAAGTTTTGGGCATTTCTTTTGTAGATGCCAATATTCATGGAAAAAATGACAACGAAATGGA
>VDFB02271358.1:851840235-851859892 GCA_007258455.2 Sequoia sempervirens | reverse complement strand
TTGGTGAGAGGAAAGGTTGAGCAGTATGTTGTGTTGGCTTGAATGACTAGGCCATCCTTTCTCATGATTTCCCTCTGCCACATTGTCAAATCCACACGGATTATGGGTAGTTGGGAAGCCTTTGTTTTCTCAAGGTTTCTTATTTTCTGTTGCAATCTTTCTAAGTTCTCCTTCCTTGTCTACAAGTTCTTTCTGCTACTAGGGTTTTTGCATTTTGCTACCATGGGTGGGAGTCAAAATATATTGGAGCCTAAATCTTGCAGTACTATCAAAGCGAACAAGAGATTATGGGAAATATTGGAAGCGGGTGGAGTTACCTCATATATGGAGAGGTTGCACGGGTATGATAGGAATAAATTCAAAGGCTTTCTAGAGGCATGCCATAATAGGGTGTTGGAATTTTGGGGCAAGGAAGTCACTATCACCGAGGAATTAATTTCTGAAATAACTAGTATATCGATGGACAAGATGAAGTTTTATAGGGACAAAAACAGGTTTGGCCCGGCTATGGATGTCTTCTTCAAACATAATGAGAGGAGGAAGTTGGAACCGACGAAGTGTGGAAGTTATTTGCACTCTTCTCTTAAGGAAATTTGGAGAGATGTCGCAGAGGATATTATGAGGTACTTCACTTTGGATGGTCACTTTTATGTTATTTCAGGGCACCATTTTATTTTACTAAATCATTTTATGCATAGAAAGGGAGTGTCTTTTCCATATTACCTCTTGGTTTCGTTGGAAACTGGTATTAGGGATCACAGACGTAATCCTAAGAACCCTATACTCCATGAAGGGATTATTGTGTTGATAATTGACTCTGTTAAGGCATTTGTCCTCCCTGCTCAACTCTCAGCGAGTAGAAAAAAGAAAATTCTTGAGTATATTATAGGTTCTAAGTAGAATTTTGAGGATGAGGATTATTCCCCTGGCTCAGAGGCTTCTTCGGAAGGTGAGTCGAAGACTCTTATTGGGTTTGAGGGTAAGAAGAAGAAAAAACCACAATCTAATGTTCCCTCTAGAGTTGAGGACTCTATATCTAGTGATGAGGTTGAGATTGTGAAGCCTTCCCAAAAATTGAAAACTTTGAAGGGATCAAGAGGCAGTAAGAGAAAGGTTGTTGGAAATAAAATAAAGAAGGATCATTCCCTAATTTCAATGGTTGATGGGTATGATACAGGTCCTGAGGGTGAGGTTGAGCGGCCTAGTTCTAATCTTGGAAAAAGCTCCAGTGGTAAGAAGTTGTAGGGGTCGGAGATGGAGAACCTGACCAAGGAGATTATGAACAAGAAAGGCCAGACGGGGATCTCCATTGTTCTTAATGTGCAGAATAAGAAGGTGCAACAAATGATTAGCTCTTCGGGGAATTTAGAGAGGGAAGAGCAGTAGGGGCTTCTTGGTAGTGTGCATGGTTTGGAGAACTAGGTGTTGGATCAAAATATGGACAAAGGGGTGGAGGTTTCTGCTCAGAAAGGGAAGGAAACTTTGAAGAATGCATCATCCAGCAAGGACTCTAAGGCAGATTATGCCATTGATAAACATGGAATTAATTTTAGGAGGGAAATCATGCTAGATTATCTTGGCCTAGTGAAGAATCGCTTTTTCTATCTATCTATTTAATCTCTTTAAGTGGGTTTTTCATGAGATGAATTCTACTAATGTTCATGTTAGAGTGGATTCCACTAATCTTGATGAGGCTTCATCTTCTAAAGGACCGATTATGCAAGCTCGGATTGATAAGGTTTAGGCTGAAGTCAAATAGCTCTGTGATACTCTCAAGATGGTTGGGGATGAAATGATCAATATGAAGAATTCCTATGAGAAAAAGTTTGCTATTCTAGAGGGAAAGCTTGATAAGATTGTGGAGGTCAGTAGACACACCATGTGCAATGAGGCGACATGTTTGTGTCTTTTAAATAAAAAGGCTAGGAAGTGGTTGGGCGACAGCTCTGGACCCAAGGACTTGGTGGCCGAAGGTGATGTGCAGCATAAAACTACTAATGAAACTGATCCTTCAACCCGTACCCACAACAAAACTAAGCTTGATGCTAAGACTGGTGTTCCTGCTAATGAAGTAGTGGAAGTTATGAAGGCTAATCAGAAAATTATTAACAATGATATTGAAGCGACAAACATCCTAAAAAATCTTTAGTTTGCTTCTATTTCTTGTGCATTTTTTGGCTTCTTTTCTTGTTTTTGATTATATAATGATCCAATGACTTATCTTGTAAAGGGTTTCGGGGTCCCTTCAAAACCTGATTTTCCTATAATCAATAACTATTGTTGTTTGTAGGCCTTTGGCATCTATTTCAGTCACAACCATCTTCTATTTCATTGCTATTTTTTTGTTTAATGCATGTAGCTACTCTTTTACAATCTATTTCATGGGCTAAGTTATTGTTGTTTTGAAACAACTTTGTATTTATGTTCAAATTATTCTTCACTCTAAATGATAATAGAAATGTCTAACCTCAAACTACCTCTTAGTCAATTATTTTCATTAAATGAGGTTAATACTATTTAATATACAATAATGATGTTATTATTGTTTACCCATTCTAAATAATGATATAATTCTTTTATATTGGAGAGTAATCAATTAAAGATTTTTTATCACTCAATCAACAATTTTATTATTTTTCCTCAATAGGAATAATTTCATGCTAAACACTATATAGCTAAGTGGTTGGATACTATGCACAAATAATATGCATCCCGGCTATGAGACTTAATGTAGGAAGAGTCTCAAGAGCATTGTGTGATATAGGAGTAAGGAGGGAGTCCCATACTGTGTAGGAAAATCTAATTCACCAGACTTTGGATAGAGGGCAGCTCATATATGTAGATGGCTATACTAATAATTATTTGGCAGAGGGAGTCTTTGAAGAGTCGATACCATTCAATTCCATTTAAGGCCGCTTAAAGACCACACCTTCACTACAACTTTGTGCTCGAAGTAGTCAATAGATATTTAATTCACCTAGGTTGTCCTTAATTTTAATTAGACTTTATTTTTTCTTTTTCACCTACTCACTACATCTTATGGCTCTCGACCCAAAATAAAACCTTACGCTATGAACAACTGTGAACCTATTGAGTTTAATGTTACTGGATCATTTCAAAGATCTCTTAAATCCTTTGGGTCACTTGAGATGATCGATCAATTGAAGGGGAAGTTGCTACAAGCCACTTAGCTATTCACCATATTCTTGGACTCAAACTCCCAGCTCATGCTTCCTTTTTAAAGTTAATTATGTGTTGGTTTTGTTTTGTACAATTTTTTTTCTTCTTTTTTCATTCATGTTGGCTTATTGCAAGTGTCGTCATTGGCTTTGGAAAGGCATTACCAACACAATGAATTTGTTTTTATCTATTTAATGTAGAAACAATGCAATGTATAGGAGGTCCGAGCATTTGAATATCGTCTATTTCATTATATTTCTTGTAATATTTCAACTATTGTTTAAACTAGCAACTTAAATCTGAGTTTGGAAACATTCGCAGGTTTTTTGTGTTTCTTTTTTTTATCTTTTCTTTTTATTGTTGTCTGAAATAACAATTAAAAATGCATGAAGTTAAATGGTTTATTATCTTCAAAAAAATAAGCTTTAATGAAAACCCTCATAACAACTTGAGGATTTAGTAGTAGGGAGAGTGGCCTCCCCATGAGGGTTGTGCCCCCCTCTTTTGAGGGTTGCGCCAAGAAGTAGGGATTGACTTTGTCTACTAGGTTGACCCTAAATTATTGTCTTTTTTTTGTTTGATACATTTTATTTATTTGATTTTGTAACCCCATTAACAGTATTACGATGCATGGAGTAGATTCTATGAAATCTATTCACTTCTTTTTTTTTGTTATATTTGTATACAAAGTATATAGACGTGTAATGCACTATATTTTCTTCATACAACTATATATAAAAACTAGCATACATATATTAAATATTAATATATATAAAATAAGCTGAGTGTTATCCTTCTCGAGGCGCCTATTTTTCCCAAATTCTACAGTTATTAAAAAAATTGATTTTAATTCAAAATAATTTTTAAAAATAGTAAATAACTTTGACATAATTTTATAAGAATTCATCAAAAATAAAAATAAGAACTTATATATAATTATTAATCAATTTTCAATCAATATTTTTTTGTATCACATTTTATAAGCTATTATTAAAATTTAATAAAAAAAGGTTTTCATAGAGCCACCGTAGCACTAAAAGTAGGAGCCATATTAAGGAAAAAGGTATAAAATCTTGCATTATTCTACCAGACCATTATAATCAAGAACATTTATCCATTATTAAGTGGATAATTATAATCTTCAAGATTTATCAATTATTTAATTGACCATTGCAATGTTAAAAGATTTAGGAGGACATGCATGGCAGGGCCAGAATGGAAAAGAAATTATTTGATGTTTTGATACATAAGGATGTCAATATCTATGTAGCCTGATTGAATCCATTAAACAAAATAATAATATCTTTTAATTCTTGAAGGATCGCTGAGCATGACTGTCCCGGTAGACCTGCAACCAAAAATATTGAAGTATATATATGCTAATTTGTAAATAATAAAACGCATTAAAAAAACTAAACAACTTATATTCAGATAATGGTATTCTTTATTGGTTAGATTCAATTTTGCATTTTAATGGTTGAGAAGTAAGAATGATTTAAATGTCAATTTATGCATATTTATAGTGGGTTGTATAATGTGTGTCCAGTAATTACCAAAAAATTATATAATAATAATGATATTTATTTAATTAAAGATCTACTTTTTTTCTTTTTTTACCCATTTTAACTAAAATAAAATCAACATCAATATATTACATGCTTAATAAATGTAGTGAACTTTAAAAATGAAAATGGCATTCCTGAAAAACTCAAATACATCTAAACTCTAAAAAATACCCCAACCTTTAATTTGTTTGCTTTGAATAGAGATATATATAATGATGTGGGAGGGTAATACTAAAGTTTTGCCTACAAACCTTTAAATCTTTTGTCCAAAAGTTTCTTGAAAGTTCATTCCCACCCAAAAATGCATAGTACACACTATTTTTTTAATTTTATTTCTCTAATTGTATCCCAACTTTGGATTGCGCTGTGACAAATCAAAAGGGCATAAAGATGAAAATAATCTTCATGTATTTGTTATCTTCTTAGCTTATATTTGTATGAATGTTACAAAAAATAACTGAAGCCATTTATTGTTGAGTCATATAGGGGTTCACGTTTTAACTACCTTTTCTATTTTGGAGCCACATTTATTCTCCATGAACCTAAATTGCAAAGCTTTTAAGGCTAAATAAGCAGATAAACAAGTTAGATTGAAGAGTTTTGTTATAGAATTGGAGGTATGTACTTTGATCCCTGGTATTTATTTCTTCATAAAAATCCTAAAGACAATAGGAATCAGTGCTACTGCTCATCCAAGGCAACCAAATGCAAATGCAAAAACCAAGCAAGTTGAAGGTCGATTTAGAGTTTTACAAAAATGTAGGAGTTGTTTTGAATTTGATATAGCATATCACTCTAGTATGAATGATGAAAATGATTCAAATTTGTAGGATGAGAGCATAAATATCTTTGAAAATCATAAGAAGTTAAGAAATTAAATAAAAATCCTAAAGACAACAATGATATCATATATATCAGAGATTATGCCGGCAACACTTTGCTAGAAGATGGTACAAACAACAAAAAAACAAACTTCTAAAAGAGAAAATAACTCAAATCAAAAAATTGAAATCCAAAAACTCAAATTGATATCAAGAAGGAAAAACAAATCATTATGTTGCGTATTGCGATTAAAAAACAATTGATTACAAGTAAAATAAGAAATGCAAATACCTACACAATCCACAATTGTTGCCCTCTCCCAATCGCAATCTGGACTTTTGTCTCTCCCTTTTCGAAGATGTTTGCCTCTAGTTCAATGTTAAATCTCCTTTTTAACTCCACCAACATACAAAACTTGTGTAATTAAAATCATTTACTATTGATTGAGACAACTTTGAACAAAATAAAACAAGATCCAGATCTTATCTAGAGTAATATGCAACAAAGAAAATCATCAATCCAATATGCATAAAGTAAACCATGACTAAATCTTGCATTACCAAGTGAAGCTCCATACAATTTAGACAACATACACTCTTGACAAATTTGTTTGCTAAACAGTGTACATGCACTCTAAGCTCTTTGTGCATTATATAGTTGAAGGGTAGTGTTCACATAAGTTTATGTACAAAATGAAACGTTGGCAATACAGTTTTAAAACAACTTTAAAACTAAAAATAATATTAAAAATAATAGCTTATCAAGATTTTAACAAGATTATCTTAATATTTTTAAAAGATTTTTAACAAGATTATCTTGAATTTTTTAATATCAATTTAGTAATTGTCATTTTATTGTAATATTAAATTCAAGATTTTATTTATGTGTAAGCTTTAAAAGTATTCATTATTATCATCCTATATATAATGTTTTATTTATTTAAATTCTTTTATTAGATATTCAAGATAGTCTTATAAAAGCGTGAAAATATTGCAAATTAATATGTATTTCCATAAAAAATATTATAAAATGATATATATTACTATTATAAATTAGAATACTATATTATATTTCCTTAAAAATATCATATATAGTAAAACTATAAAAAGATGATGATAATGCAAGCTTTTAAAGCTTAGATATAAAAAAAAATCTTAAATATAATATTACAATTAAATAAAAATTTTAAATTGATATTAAAAAAATATTCAAGATTATCTTGTCTAAAACAAAGAATTTTTTGTGGTATGTAAACTACTTTAAAATTTGCTTTAAAAGCATAAATCTATTGATAAATACTTTACTTTGTGATGGGTTGGTAGATGTCAATTTAAATGGGGAGAATAAAAATATACACATATTCATTGATGTGAATGTAAGAAGCCTCTCGGCTTAATTATATATTATAAAAAACAAATGATTGGTTATTTATTAACCATATTTATATATGGGTTGACTTTAAGAGTTCAAATAATTATAACAAATACCCTAATGTACTAATTTATGAAAATCGTGATTTATATAACAATTTTGCTTTTCTCTTCTTTCTTTATGTGGATTTAAAACTGATTTTTAAATAAGTTGCATATTTCTTCCATTAACAAAAACTATTTGTAAAAAATAAAATGTTTATCATTTGCATGAAATATTTTAACTCTCTATGATAATAAACACAAAACTTGGATAAACCTCATTCTATATTTATATAGGTTGGATATGCTAAGAAAAGATTTGTAAACAAATGTATTCATCCATAGACCTTTATTTGGAATTACTCCATACACAATTATTTTAGATTACTTTCTATATTTTCATCTTTCTTTCCTTGCAACATCAAAGAATACTTTCTTAAATTCACATGCAATTTTCATTACATAATACTCAATCCCTCCCTTATTCCAACACATAAATATTTACATACTTTTTGTGCAAGCACATAGAATACTTTCTTTGTTGCAAATACAATAGATAACACTAATAGACTAATGCAATATTTTCTCTTTTCTTTTCTTTTCCAAAAGAAAATCCTTTTTAATCCCATGCATCACTTTGAGTACTAGCTTCATAGTAACCAGGTGCAAATTCCATTATCTAAGTTTTCCAAATTACAAACAGATTTAAAGAAATACAATGAAAGACACACACAACTAGTTAAGGCTTTCTCTCCACCCTAACATAATGGCATCATGGAGCCCCATGGGCTCTAGCCATACCCTCAAGCAAGGAATTCTTTTAGTTCCACGATGATAAATGGAGTCTTTTCTCATTTTTACAAAGGGATAAACTAACATAGCACAAATTTCATGCATCTAGGTTCTCTACTTTATATTTTCAACCATGATCCATACACTATGTCACCTTCTTACAACCAATAATCAAGGGTAAGTGAAAATAGAAAGAACTTATCTCTTTTCTTTTAAGTGAAAGGATTGAACTCTTTTATCCATCTTTCCTCTCCAATCCAAGCCCTCTTGACCACTTTCTTCCCAAAGAGGTGGACTCCTCTCCTCTTCTCATTCCTTCTACCATCTCCACTAAAGTTCTCCAAGAGGAGAAGTGGGTAACACCCCACTCATCCTTCCTTTCCAATATATATAGGGGTTTCAACTTGTAACCCTTGGATGGGGAGGTGTGAAGTGTACCTCTCTCCATCAATGAGGATCTTTCCTCATTAAAGAAGGGAACATGCACTTAGACAACCCCTCAATCTTTTCACCCCCATCCTCTTCTCAAAATTCGTCACTCCTCATTATGAGGACTTTTTAGGAATCAAAACATGTTCTTGAGGCCTTGTTGCATGCCCACTTGACCCCTGCCACTATGGTATAGACCCTAGGGGGTTTATTTTTGCATCCCAACCAAGGAAATTGACCAACAACCCTCTTTAAAGGCTCACTTAAGGATCCATCCGAGTTTCACACTTGGACAAGGGTTCCTAACCCCTAGCCCCACTTACACCCACATAACACATAATCAATTATCCCTTTAATATCAACCCTCACCACCCTAATTTACCAACATATTAATTTTATTTATTTCTAATCCCTAAGAAGGGGGTCAAATTCATGACCACAAGGAGATGTCTTTTCAATGTGTTCTCAATGGTCTTCCCTTCTCGTACTGACACTCTTCCTTTCCTACACATTACCAATGAATCCATAAGCAACAATTGTATATCACATTAATTTGATAGCTAAAATAAAATTTAACTGTACAACAATTTCATTTACAATTTTAACTCATATTCACAATTTACGAGTCCTAACTCCTTCATGGTAGTGTCAATATAAAAATTTCAAAATGAGATGCAAGAATATTGTCACATAATCACACTATTTATCATCCACAATACATCTTACCATCTATTTAGGAAAACATAAAACAGATTAGGGTTTAATTAACTAATCACATGCAAAGTGGGGTCTTACAACCTGGTGCCCAATCATCGGCTCCTACACTCGGTGTCCAGTCATCTGCTCCTACATCTAGTGCCCAATCATCTTCTCCTATTGTACCCAGTGGTGCCCAGTCATATGCTCCTACACCTAGTGCTTAATCATCTGCTACTATAAGTGCTTAGACATCTACTAATACACTCAAGGTTCTATGAGGAGGTTTTATGGATATGTTGGGTTCACCTATGCTATCTCACTTGCTTAGCCCACTACACACATCATTGGAGGAGCTAGTTGAGAGTAGGATTGCAGAGGAGTTGGTGGATCGTATGATTACAGATGCCAACACTCAAGATGCAAAGGCTATTCCTAAGGTATATACATATATACATATAATTTTTAAACTATTTATCTCAAGTTCTAAATAAATACTTATAGTATGTAACTTTCTTTTTTTTTAATGTATTCATGCATATGTGTTTAGGTGGAGGTAGCACATGTTACTCCTAGTTTGAGGGAAAAGAGTGTATGCACATGTTCTTCACCTGACTATGTTAGTGGATAGGTGATTTCTTTAATTTTCATCTAAGTTAACTACATACACATTGTACATGTTCACGTATTCACATATGTGTGCATGCGTATATATATATATATATATATAATTTTTAATTTAATTACACTTTTGTATATGTATATATAGGGCTCAACACATTTATCGAAGTTGGATTCATGCTCAGATGGTCGCTCAACTAGGAGCCAACATGATGACCCAGGAACCAACTAAGACACTAGTTATGTTTGAGAGATTTATAGAGATCATATTATATTTGGATGACATACATGTTTTATATTTTTAAATGTTCACTTATATTTAGATGACATTTTATTTATACATGACAACATTTCATTTATATGATAGACATTTTATATGAACTTATGTTTATATGTATGTTTATGTTCAGTTATATTTATATCAATTCTAGATATTTGAGTTTATACATTTATGTTAAATTACATCACCTATTGATGTATGTGAACACATGTACACATTTACATACATTTTGAGATATATATCATCTAGATGGAATTTTTGTTTATAATGAACTTATGTTTATGTATGATGACATGTGCAACTTATGGAATTTACATGTAACTTACATACAAATTTGCACGAACTTATGTTTAAATATAAATCAGAGATCTGTATATATGTATAATATGTTTATGTTTAAATGAACTTATGTTTATGTTTATTCAATTAGATGTATATGATATTTTTGTAGCTAAATTGAAAATTATTTAATCCGAATTGAAAAATTGGAACCTTGCCTATTAATTCCATTATTCCCCAACATATTCCCTTGATATCATCTTAAACCAATTAAATATGAAATCGTTATCATATTAATTGATTGGATTTAGTAAGTGATAATTACTTAATGAAGATGATCAAAGTATTTATAGTAACTTTTTAGAAGTGGTTAGATGTGCGATTTTGATGAAGAGAGGGATTCATATCCTTCAAATCTGAAATCAAACACTTCATACACTCTAAACCCTCTCCAAAATACCTCACAATAAAAACCTAAGACAAAAATCAAGAACTTGCAAATTAAACTCCACAATTTCTTTGCACGAGAAAACATTAAATTACTCAGTTAAAGAAAGTTGATTACAACTTAATTTTTGGCCATCATTGGATTGATGAGCAGCAAATAAATCCTTACAACATCTGGTATACTAATGGGAAAGCATTCAAACACAATCCATGCTCAATCTTGTGAGCTTTTGCAAACATATCCTCATTCCAACACCTCAACTCCACCTGTAACTCTTGTAACTTCTACCTATTCATGTAAAAACTTAATGTACTGATATAAATGAATCTCAACCTACAAAAAAATATACATGAGGCTTCCCCAAGAATGTTACGCTTCCCCTTTTCTCTTCCCAAAAATTCTCTTTTAAAACTTTTCAATGAAAACTAGGTTTTTTGTTGCTTAACTCCTATCATAGAATTAATTTCATATGCTTTATTTGGGCCTCTCCAATATGGCACAAATCTTGTTGTTGTTGCACATTAAAACCTTCAAAAATTAATTAAAAATCATTAAAAACCCATTTCTAGCAATTTACCATCTTTGACATGTCAGTATCTTCATTTCTCAAAGGAATTTTAGCTAGATTTCCACATATCTTACAAATTCCTTATATGCATTTTATTGGAGGTCCATCTACATTATCATTAGATTTATCACATAAGATGGATGCTATGAATTGATTTACCCATTTAGAAGGTGTGTTTTGAGAACCATCACTTTCTTCTCTGATCTTTCAAAACACATGATAGTAAAGATTAAATTCAATATGATAACAACAAGAAGTTTCAAAAACCTTGTTTTGCCTCACATAATGTGGCCTTAACATTTGAAACATTTTTTATCTAATCTTTATATGACGATTTGCATCACAAAACATCATATACATTTTATGTTGTGTTATGTCTAACCAATGTTTTTTATGCAGTCAAAAATTATCTCCAGGACCAATCTTATCTTGTAAAACATCTCTTTTATTTGATGAGGGATGAGGATGATCATGCCAAAAACTTGAGACCAAGTTCCTAACACCAACTTCAATATTATCATATATAGAAGCCCTACACATCAATGCCCAATTGCCTTATGCAGTAGTATCATCCAAAACCTTTCTCCTTTTCACATATCTTGTGAGTGTCCTACTTAAGCCAATTTCACTTGAAAGTGAATAGAATTGATGCTTTCTTGTCATTTGTGGACTTACAATGTGAGACCCACCAGTGATACTTGATACTATGCTATTTTATTATTTTGGATAGATAGTTTGATTTGCATTTTAACTATTAGACATTATGTTTTGATACAGATTTATGCTTTTATGATGCTATTAATGTTATGATGTTTTGGACATTAGACCTTGTCTTTGATTTCATATTACGGTGATGAGAACTTTAGACCTCATATTAGATATTATTGAGTAATATGGATGCTCAAGTAGAATTAATAAAATTTATGAATTTTGAATTATCGTAACTGTATGAAAAAAATAAAAATGAATAAATGTTATTAGGAGGATTTAATGGTGATGAATTTATGTTACAATTGTAACTATGAATTGATTTTCTAATGTGATTTAAATGTGATGGAAATGGTATGTTGTGAATATATATGTTTTAGTTGCTTTGAATATATGATTTTATTGGATATATTAATGTGTGAAATTGAGTGTGCAGGTACAAATTCCATAGCCAATGGAATTGGAGGTCTTCAAGGAACCCTATGTGATAAACCCTGTGAATGCTGACAATAGTCCATGGGGACTATAGTCTTATTGTGATGTAAAATTTGTAAAGTGGTTTGAGACTTGAATGTTATTTTAGTATATAGTTTTATTTTAAGTGTTTAAATGTTTTAAGTGTTAAGTTGTATTTATTTGTAAAATTTTAATTGGGGGTATTTGATTTTTTTATTAGTATTTATCTTCTTTATTGACTCAAAAAGGGGTTAAAAAAGGTTATTTTATGTTTTTTTTTGTTTTTTTTAAACCCCTAGGGTGTTAACCCAAGGGTTAGGCACTTAGTTCAAGTTATATTTTAAACTAAAATCAAGATATGACCTCTCAAAAAGGCCTAGCTTTAAGGGTGACGAATTTGGATTTTGAATGGGTTGTAAATAGATGATTTTTGAGCTGATTTTCTTTTATCTTCAGTATTTTAAAGCAAGAGTGGTTTTTGGGAAACAAAATTTTGGGGAACTTTTATTTATCTCTTTCTTTTTTTGATTATTGGGGGGATTGGATTTCATTTGAAAACAAATTGGGTATTCTTTTCTGGTTCTGGTTTTTGGAAGAATTTTTGGATGAAATAGAGTCTGAAGGAAAAGATTGGGCGCTTCCACGGTTTTCTTCCTGGAAAGCGTAAGAGGTTGGTTTCAATCCCTCTGTGTTGTTTTTGATTGAAATTATTAATTTTTGAAAGGATTGAGTATTCATTTGAAGTATTATTGTGTTGTTTTTTTTATTGTATTGGGTTGTATGGGGATGTCTCTCTCAGATTTTGAGAGCTTCCCAAGTATGGGATTGAGAGAGGATGAACCTCCAATGGGGAAAACTCCAACCTTTGAGAAGGTGGAGATTTTGGGTATGAGTACCCACATTAATGGAGTATGGGTATGAGTGCCCAGGATTATTTTGTGGAGTTGGAATGGAGAAGTGAAGTTGTGATACTGTACAGATCTTTATTTAAAATTTCAAGTTTCCCCATTGGGTAGTGGTGAATCTTTGAGAAGATTCAATGTGCATGTGAATCCCCATGCACCCGGTTCCTTTGATGGCCTCCAAGCTCTGACTGGTTTTCCAGTCTAATCATTGGCTTCAGGAAAGAAAAATTGTGCTTTGTTTAGGTTCTACCAGCTTGTGTTCTGAGGAAGATGTCAGTTTGAGACTGTTTATGGATTGTAAATGTTATTGTGCATGTATATTGTTAGGATTCATGGATAGCTCCTATAAAGGACAAGGACATAGATGAAAAGGAAATAATCATTGATTTTAAATATCTCTGTTTCAGATCTGTGTATGAAATTATTGTTTTACCATCATCTTCTTGAAATGGCAGAATTATTGCTTTGTGCCTGCCTGATTATCTATTTTGAAATGAGCATTATCAATTATTTCTTGATTTCAATAAAACAAATCTTTATAAATGAGTATAGCAATGGAAAATGATGCATATGAAACACATTGTATGTAGGTTATTGCAAATACAATCATTACACCAGCATACTTTGTATACTCCATTTTTGTTGTGAAATTGCATGTCTTACAGCCATTAAGTATTTTTATGCATGTCAAAAATTATCTCAACAGGAAATACACCGATCTTATCTTGTAATGAACATATATCTGATTTTATTTGATGAGGGATGCAGGATGATGTCAAACCAAAAATCTTGAGAACCATGAGTTCATGGCTAACACCAACTAATCAATATTATCGGATATAGAATCCCTATGCATCATCAATGCCCATATTGCCTTATGATTAACATAAAAAGAATAGTATCAGTTCTTCAAAACCTTTAAAAGCTACCTTTTCACATATCTATATTGTGATGGTAGTAGCCTACTATAGAGAATAAATAATTCAAGTAAAGAATATAATTAAACATAAAAATTAAATTAAATATGTGAAATAAAAATTGATTTCACATTGATTAGAAAAAGAAATTAAGAGAACTATGTTAATTGAATTCTTTTTATTCTTGTCATTTGTAGGCATTACTATACAATAAATGTCAACATCACTCTTCTTCAAATGCTCTTATCCGTTGATTGAGATTGCTTCCCAATGAAACCCAAACCTTGTTTAACATTTCAATAATATTTAAGTCTTCTAGGCCTCGTCTTTTCCCTTGTTTTTGTGAAATCTACACCCATCAATTCTAATTCCTCTTTTAGGTCACCACAAAGAAATAATATTGATAATAATTGGGCTTCAAAGTGTATCATTACTTTTGAAATAAGCCGCAATTATTTCCTTTGAAGTTCTTGTAAATTCTTCTTAGTAATAGTAGTAGGTTGTTCAACATAAAACTTCAATTTCTTAATATCTAATTCAAGTAAATGATATGTATTTTTGTACGAAATTTTTCTCTTCACCTCTTGATGAGAGCTAGTTATGTTCTATTTTATGTCATATTTTAGCCTATTTCATATGCCTTCATACTCATTCCCACATTCCATTTTTCATGCCCTAAATTTTACACAGTGCAAAAACACAACTAACAATTTTTTTTGATAAACAATAACATAAAAACACCCTAGATAGTTACCAAACAATGCATGATGAGTACCAAGACTTCATTGTGAATCTTGCATAAGTCTGAGACGCATTGAACTTATGTTTTCTCATGTCAATAATTTTACTAGAGTCAAAATATGATCGAGAGAATTTCCTCTAATATTACAAACATTAATATTGTCAATAGAGATTACATAACATATAACTACTCAGGTAACAATCAACACTCCCCAAGCGAGCTAAGCTTATTTACCAACTATTTTAACTTATGGTAACTACTAGATGTTGCATGAAGAGTGATGTGATTTTCTTGTTAGAAATGATATCATTATGATAATCATTAAAATCTAATACTCTTTACTATTATCACTACTACACTAAAATATTATTCTTGACAACCAATTTACTCAACTATTAATTTCTTTAATATCCATACATTACTTGTATTATTATTATTATTGTTGTTGTTTTTGAAAAAGAGAAAAAATAGGTTTTGAATGGACTCGAAACCATTTACAATAGGTTTTGAATGGACCCGAAACCATCAGGTTTTGAAGGGACCTGAAACCCAACCAAGGATGGTCAAGCTGCTAGAAGAGAAGCCAATAAAGCCTCGTAGCAAAACAAAGACAAACCAGCAGCCAAACCCAATTTCCCAACAAAGAACCTAGATATTACATAGATCTAGAACCCATTGGTTTTGATGGGACCAATAACCCAAGACAACCAGGTTATGGCAAGGGACCAAAAACCCAAGAGAGAAGCCTACAAAAACCAGGCCATACTAAACCAGTCACTTAAGTAAATTAGTCTCTCCAAACCACTGGTAGAAACAAATAAGACATAGGTTTGTAGAAGCAAAGCCCCAAAAGTATACAAAACATTTCCCATCAACATACCCTATCCCCCTCTATAGGAGAGGTCATTCCAAGAATGCGAGGCTCCAAACGTGTTCCATAAAAACTAGTTGCTCTCTCCACCTCTATAGGAGACAAAACCCAGCTCATCCAAACCACTGCAGTCAAAGCACTCATGCATAACACCATTCCACCTCAATAGAAATGGGAACCCCCTCAAATGGGAAAATCCGGAAGAGACCTTCAACCACATAATACACCTCAACCCGAGAGGGAGAGGACTCCACCTCCAAAGGAGAGGTCTTCACCTCAATAGAAGACCTAGTATTCAAAGAGAAAGAAGGGACTGCAGTAAGGAGGAGAACCAAAGAAAGCAATAACAACAGTAACAACTGGGTTTTCAAAATTATCTCTAAAAGCCACCCAGCCTCATAACCTTCAGCACAGAACAAAGTTGATACAACACCAACTCCAACCCCACAAGGAGGTCCAACCAAAAAACTAGCTCCCATACACCAAAAAAGAGCAACAACATACACGGGGGCCTCACCATGAGTAAGGGATTAGGAAAGACACCTGCTCTCATCCTGAAAAAATCTTGGAGACGCCAGTGCAGGTCCACACAAAACCCAACAAAGCACAAGGAAGAAAATACCCAGATTTGAGTGACGCTACCACTCCACCAAATGGGCCAATAGCCCAAAACAATCTCCAAACAAAGATAATAGGAAAAGAAATCCACCAGCCATTCAGAAACCACAACCGTGCAAGAAAAACCCCCAGAAGAGAGCCACCAAATAGAGGAAGTGCAAAAGCAAAGAGCACCCCAAAAAAAATGAGAAGAAAGGGCCAACAAATAAAGCCCCCAAGCCATCCTACTACACTGAGCAAAACCAAAAATAGACCCCTTCTTCAACCCAGAAACTCCAAGGAAGCCCCAACAACACCACACTCCCAACCAAAAGGAAACCTCATCCAAACCATCAAGCCTCCAACTAGTGAATGCACAGAAGCAACGAACACCCCATAAGAAGAAGAAGAAAGGGCCAACAAATAAATCCCCCAAGTCATCCTACTACCTTGAGCAGAACTAGAAATAATCCCCTTCTTCAACCTAGAAACTCCAAGGAAGCCCACACAACCCCACGCACCCTGCAATACTAAGAATTAAATCCATTGTTTATTATCAATATCTAATACCACTCCTAGTATTATTAATTATGTTAACTTTCTTGTACATATTAATATAATTGCAAATGGTGTAATTTATATAAATATCAATATTGCCTTTAGTTTTAACCTTAATATTATATCAAGTTTATCCTTAATATAAATATTGTTATGAACTTCTATAAATATTTACTTTTTATTATCCATGAAAAAAACCTCTTCAAATATTTATAAAATCATTCAATAACATTGACATAATCCACAATATTTAATGTTGATATTGTTATTGCATTTATTACTGTTACTCTTATTTTTACTATTAATTACTAATTTTAAATTTACTACTAGCTTACCGACTTTTTAATTACATAAATCAATATTTCACTTATTACTAATAATTGCAAGATTAATAATTTTAATTTCTATCATCACTATAAATTCCTCTTAAACAAATTAATATTAGCTTACAAGGAATCACTTCAATATTGTATTTTCTATCTATAATCTATTATTGTTAATGGTAAATTCCACAAGTCAAAGAATGTGATTATAATTATTTAACTTTAACAATAACCCTATGTCAATATTATTTATCCATAATCATTATCCAACTAACATACATTTTGTCTTTTATTAATATTACTCATTCTAAGCTTGAATGGGTAGTAGAGTTGGCTTAGGTAGTGGGTTTGCTCCCCATTGGTCTTGGATTCAACTTTTCTCCCAGGTTTAAGAGGTGGGCCTTTTTGCAAGCAAGGGATCTCACCTACAGGGGACTAGTCTTTCCCTAGCTCGCATTAAAATTATTGAGAAATCCACACCTATTTTCATTTAAGTTTGTCATTCATGTTTTGATCTTCCTTTTAATATTATGACCAATTTAATAAAACTTGAAGTGAGAGTATGCAATAAAATTTGGAGTATGCGGGTTGAGGAAGAAAAGTAGCTGAGGGGATTGAATATACAATGCATATTTTTTTATTTTATTTTTTGTTGCATGCAGGTGTAAATTATCCCACATTAAATTAAGAGTTTATATGATTTTGATTCAAAAAAAAAAAAGTTTTGAAGGGACCTGAAACCCTTTACAACCAAAAACAAAGTTGCAAAAAGAACAGCCTGCATCCAACCAAAAACTAACCCCTAAACAAGACCCGTCAAGATTTACATTTAGAACTACTCTTGTGTGTTGGCTTGGCATGATAAGGCAGTGCAAGTGGAAGAAGGTTGGATTACTATAAAGGGAAAAAAAGAGTTTATATGTTAATGTGAGTTTTTTTTTTAACACCCAAAAAAATATGTGTTCTTCAATTCTTCACACTTTACTTATTCATTAATTAAACAATGTTGTAACTGCTATCGTACAATATATAATTAAAATAAAATAATAATTTAAAAATGGGATAAATTTGGGTGTAGCATTGGAAAAAAAGATTCAATGAGCCCTAAAAGAAAACCTAAGACACTTTGCATAGTATCACGCCTTGGCTGTACAAGCAAATAGAGAAGGGGCAGCGCCATATTGGAGTTGGAAATTGGCAAGTAGCAGCTATACCAGGGTTTGCAAAGTGCAGAGGTATTATGGTTAACCCCTGTTGAGTTTTTTTATAATGGATTTAGTGTTAACATTTTGATACCTTATTTTATTTTTATTTTGTTTTAATATTTTCTAAAAAAAATATTTTGGTTGCAGGGTCCAAAAGAATTTGGAAAGTGAGCTATGATTATTAGCAATAACACTATTCATTGTTGGCTCCCACATCCATTGATTTCTCTTTGCATTTCCATTTTCTATTTGCCAAGTTCATTGAATAGAGTGTTCATGCACTTATTATGAGTTACCCTTTTGGACGTAGGTAGAGGGGGATGAAGGAAAGTACATTGGGGAAGTAAATCTACACCTGCAAATTTATATACCAACCATCTTTTCTCAAGTAAAACATAGACCCCTTCCTTCCATTCTATTTAAAATTATTGCATCACATATTTTTTCCTCCAACAAGAAGCATAGCATGTGCTCTTCATTTGCACAGATCTATTTAAACAGAGCATACTTCTCATTTTTCACATAGAGGTAATATTTTAGTTTTAAAATTATTTAAAAATCCTTTGTTCTATAAGAGCTCTTTTTCTTATTGTAGGTATCAAATAGCTCTTCCTCAAGAATAAAAAACAATAAAGTTCTATTGTACATATCAACAAGGTTTTCTAGTTTTAGAAACGTAAAGCGAGATGAACTCTATAGCTCAAATATAAACCTATAATTTTACATTGCAAAACACAAATTTTCTAGTTGTGTATTCTCTATAGACAAATATAAAATGTCAGTGACAGGGATTTTCTTCTTTTTCTTTTATGCACTTTCAACTGTGAGGAAGCTTGTACAGTCATTCTCCCTAGACGTCTCCTAATAGGTATTTAAATCACATCAACATTACTAACTAAAAAAGAGACATATTACAACATATTTTCTTGAAATAACTTGCAAAATCTTAGTTCCAGTTAGTCAAATGGTCAATGGAGGAGAAGCTCTCCACCCATCCATAATGGCTCGTCAAGTCTTTAAGGTTCTTACCATTCCCCCGAGCCAAGAGAGTCAACCAGAACCCTTACAAAGATTTAAAAAACACATATATCCAACCTCTTCAACACAAGGTTTCATCCTTGGAGATTAACAACAATGTAACAGGAAGCCCTCCTAACTCTAACAATGCACAAGGGTTTTTACATGTACAGGCACGAATAAAACACCTAAATCTATAAGACACCCATAGAAGAATGTACAACCATTAAAAAACTTAACCTACTACTTACCTCCCACTTGAGCAA
>VDFB02271358.1:851809174-851840135 GCA_007258455.2 Sequoia sempervirens | reverse complement strand
GGAGAAGGAGAGAGGGATGGGGAGAAGAGGGACAGGGAGAGAGGGATGGGGAGAAGAGGGAGGGAGAGAGGGAGAAGAGGGGAAGGGAGGAAGGTGGGAGATGGAGAGGTAAAGGGAGAGGTAAAGGGAGAGGGAGAGAGGGAGGGGGAGAATTCGAGGGAGAGGGAGAGGGAGGGAGAGGGGGAAGCAGGATAATTGAGTGAGCTTGTCTCAGACCTCTTTTCAAGATGGTCCTAAGGTGGTGATTTCTCAGGGGGATAAGGAGTTTTTCTATAAGTGGAATTTATCTTGTGACATCTCTCAGCCTCTTCATAAAGGTAAAGTGTTGAGGGAGGATGTGGTGTGGAAATCCCCTCTGGTTGGGTGGGTGAAAGTGAACATTGATGGTGCTCCTAAAGGTAATTCGGGTCCTGTTGGTTGTGGGGGAGTGTTAAGAGATTCTAATGGTAGGTTTGATTCTGCGGAGGTGCTCTCTTTGGGAACCTAGACAAACCACTTAGCGGAAGTAGCTATAGCCTATCATGGGTTGAAACTCGCACAATCAAAAGGATTTACAAAAGTTTGGCTTGAGGGCGATTCCCTCAATATCATAAATTATCTTAAAAAATTTGCATATCCTTTGTGGGCAGTGGAGGTGCTTATTAATGATGCCATCAATATTGTTGAGTCCTTTGATCAATTCCTTATCTCTCATGTCTATAGAGAAGGCAATAGGTTGGCTGATTTCTTCACCAATTTTGGGGTCAATGATGTTAAGGTATGGGGTGAACATGATCTTCTACCCCAAGAAGCTCACTCGATTATCCAACATGATGCTCAAAGGTGTTGGGGAGTATGCTTTTTTTATGATGTTATGTTGTCACATGGTCCTTACGTGGCAGCCTATTTTGAGGTGTATTTTGGTGAGAGGAAAGGTTGAGTAGTATGGTGTGTTGGCTCGAATGACTAGCCCATCCTTTCTCATGATTTCCCTCTGCCACATTGTCAAATCCACACAGATTATGGGTAGTTGGGAAGCCTTTGTTTTCTCAAGGTTTCTTATTTTTTGTTGCAAGCTTTCTAAGTTCTCCTACCTTGTCTACAAGTTCTTTCTGCTACTAGGTTTTTTGCATTTTGCTACCATGGGTGGGAGTCAAAATAGATTGGAGCCTAAATCTTGCAGTACTATCAAAGCGAACAAGAGATTATGGGAAATATTGGAAGCGGTTGGAGTTACCTTATATATGGAGAGGCTGCACAGGTATGATAGGAATAAATTCCAAGACTTTCTAGAGGCATGCCATAATAGGGTGTTGGAATTTTAGGGCAAGGAAGTCACTATCACCGAGGAATTAATTGCTGAAATAACTAGTATATTGATGGACAAGATGAAGTTTTACAGGGACAAAAACAAGTTTGGTCCGGCTATGGATGTCTTCCTCAAACATAATGAGAGGAGGAAGTTGGAACCAACAAAGTGTGGAAGTTATTTGCACTCTTCTCTTAAGGAAATTTGGAGAGATGTCGCGGAGGAGATTATGAGGTACTTCACTTTGGATGGTCACTTTTATGTTATTTCAGGGCACCATTTTGTTTTACTAAATCATTTTATGCATAGAAAGGGAGTGTCTTTTCCATATTACCTCTTGGTTTCATTGGAAACTGGTATTAGGGATCACAGACGTAATCCTAAGAACCCTATACTCCATGAAGGGATTATTGTGTTGATAATTGACTCTGTTAAGGAGTTTGTCCTCCTTGCTCAACCCTCAGCAAGTAGAAAAAAGAAAATTCTTGAGTATATTATAGGTTCTAAGTAGAATTCTGAGGATGAGGATTATTCCCCTGGCTCAAAGGCTTCTTCGAAAGGTGAGTCAGAGACTCTTGTTGGGTTTGAGGGTAAGAAGAAGAAAAAACCACAATCTAATGTTCCCTCCAGAGTTGAGGACTATATATCTAGTGATGAGGTTGAGATTGTGAAGCCTTCCCAAAAATTGAAAAATTTGAAGGGATTGAGAGGCAATAAGAGAAAGGTTGTTGGAAATAAAATAAAGAAGGATCATTCCCCGATTTCAATGGTTGATGGGTATGATACGGGTGATGAGGGTGAGGTTGAGCGGCCTAGTTCTAATCTTGGAAAAAGATCCAGTGGTAAGAAGTTGAAGGGGTCAGAGATGGATAACCTGACCAAGGAGATTACGAACAAGAAAGGCCAGACGGGGATCTCCATTGTTCTTAATGTACAAAACAAGAAGGTGCAGCAAGTGATTAGCTCTTTGGGGAATTTAGAGAGGGAAGAGTAGTAGGGGCTTCTTGGTAGTGTGCATGGTTTGGAGAACTAGGTGTTGGATCAAAATATGGACAAAGGGGTGGAGGCTTCTACTCAGAAAGGGAAGGATACTTTGAAGAATGCATCATCCAGCAAGGACTCTGAGGCAGATTATGCCATTGATAAACATGGATTTAATTTTAGGAGGGAAATCATGCCAGATTATCTTGGCCTAGTGAAGAGTCACTTTTTCTATCTATCTGTTTAATCTCTTTAAGTGGGTTTTTCATGAGATGAATTCTACTAATGTTCATGTTAGAGCGGCTTCCACTAATCTTGATGAGGCTTCATCTTCTAAAGGACCGATTATGCAAGCTCAGATTGATAAGTTTTAGGCTGAAGTCAAACAGCTTTGTGATACTCTCAAGATGGTTGGGGATGAAATGATCAATGTGAAGAATTCCTATGAGAAAAAGTTTGCTATTCTAGAGGGAAAGGTTGATAAGGTTGTGGAGGTTAGTAGGCACACCATGTCCAATGAGGCGACATTTTCGTGTCTTTTGAATAAAAAGGCTAGGAAGTGGTTGGGCGACAGCTCTAGACCCAAAGACTTGGTGGCCAAAGGTGATGTGCAACATAAAACTACTAATGAAATTGATCCTTCAACCCATACCCACAACAAAACTAAGCTTGATGCTAAGAGTGGTGTTCCTACTAATGAAGTAGCGGAAGTTATGAAGGCTAATTAGATAATTATTAACAGTGATATTGAAGCGACAAACATCCTAAAAAATCTTTAGTTTGCTTCTATTTTTTGTGCCTTTTTTGGCTTCTTTTCTTGTTTTTGATTATATGATGATGCAACGACTTATCTTGTAAAGGGTTTCGGGGTCCCCTCAAAACCTAATTTTCCTATAATCAATAACTATTGTTGTTTGTAGGCCTTTGGCATCTATTTTAGTCACAACCATCTTCTATTTCGTTGCTATTTTTTTGAAAATTGTAACTGTTGTTTTATAATGCATGTAGCTACTCTTTTACAATCTATTTCATGGGCTAAGTTATTGTTATTTTGAAACAACTTTGTATTTATGTTCAAATTCTTCTTCACTCTAAATGATAATAGAAATGTCTAACCTCAAACTACCTCTTATTCAATTATTTTGATTAAATGAGGCTAATACTATTTAATAGACAATAGTGATGTTATTATTGTTTACCCATTCTAAATAATGATATAATTCTTGTATATTGGAGAGCAATCAATTAAAGATTTTTTATCACTCAATCAACAATTTTACTATTTTTTCTCAATAGGAATAATTTCATGCTAAACACTATATAGCTAAGTGGTTGGATACTATGCACAAATACTATGCATCCCAACTATGAGACTTAATGTAGGAAGAGTCTCAAGAGCATTGTGTGATATAGGAGTAAAGGAGGGAGTCCCATACTGTGTAGGAAAATCTAATTCACCAGACTTTGGATAGGGGGCAGCTCATATATGTAGATGGCTATACTAATAATTATCTGGAAGAGGGAGTATTTGAAGATTCGATACCATTCAATTCCATTTAAGACCGCTTAAATACCACACCTTCACTACAACTTTGTGCTCGAAGTAGTCAATAGATATTTAATTCACCTAGGTTGTCCTTGATTTTAATTAGACTTTCTTTTTTCTTTTTCACCTACTCACTACATCTTATGGCTCTCAACCCAAAATAAAACCTTACGCTATGAACAACTGTGAACCTATTGAGTTTAATGCTACTGGATCATTTCAAAGATCTCTTAAATCCTTTGGGTCACTTGAGATGATCGATCAATTGAAGGGGAAGTTGCTAAAAGCCACTTAGCTATTCACCATATTCTTGGACTCAAACTCCTAGCTCATGCTTCCTTTTTGAAGTTAATTATGTGTTGGTTTTGTTTTGTGCAATTTTTTTTTCTTCTTTTTTCATTCATGTTGGTTTATTGCAAGTGTTCTCATTGGCTTTCGAAGGGCATTACCAACACAATGAATTTGTTTTTATCTATTTAATGTAGAAACAATGCAATGTATAGGAGGTCTGAGCATTTGAATATCGTCTATTTCATTCTATTTCTTGTAATATTTCAACTATTGTTTAAACTAGCAACTTAAATCTGAGTTTGGAAACATTCACAGGTTTTTTGTGTTTCTTTTTTTATCTTTTCTTTTTATTGTTGTCTGAAATAACAATTAAAAATGCATGAAGTTAAATGGTTTATTATCTTCAAAAAAATAAGCTTTAATGAAAACCCTCATAACAACTTGAGGATTTAGTAGTAGGGAGAGTGGCCTCCCCATGAGGGTTGTGCCCCCCTCTTTTGAGGGTTGCGCCAAGAAGTAGGGATTGACCTTGTCTACTAGGTTGACCCTAAATTATTGTCTTTTTTTTGTTTGATACATTTTATTTATTTGATTTTGTAACCCCATTAACAGTATTACAATGCATGCAGTAGATTCTATGAGATCTATTCACTTCTTTTTTTTTGGTTATATTTGTATACAAACTATATAGATGTGTAATGCACTATATTTTCTTCATACAACTATATATAAAAACTAGCATACATATATTAAATATTAATATATATAAAATAAGTCGAGTGTTATCCTTCTCGAGGCGCCTATTTTTCCCAAATTCTATAGTTATTAAAAAAAATGATTTTAATTCAAAATAATTTTTAAAAATAGTAAATAACTTTGACATAATTTTATAAGAATTCATCAAAAATAAAAATAAGAACTTATATATAATTGTTAATTAATTTTCAATCAATATTTTTTTGTATCACATTTTATAAGCTATTATTAAAATTTAATAAAAAAAGGTTTTCATGGAGCCACCGTAGCAATAAAAGTAGGAGCCATATTAAGGAAAAAGGTATAAAATCTTGCATTATTCTACCAGACCATTATAATCAGGAACATTTATCCATTATTAAGTGGATAATTATAATCTTCAAGATTTATCAATTATTTAATTGACCATTGCAATGTTAAAAGATTTAGGAGGATAGGCATGGCAGGGCCAGAATGGAAAAGAAATTATTTGATGTTTTAATACATAAGGATGTCAATATCTATGTAGCCCGATTGAATCCATTAAACAAAATAATAATATCTTTTAATTCTTGAAGGATCGTTGAGCATGATTGTCTCGGTAGACCTGCATCCAAAAATATTGAAGTATATATATGCTAATTTGTAAATAATAAAACACATTAAAAAAACTAAACAACTTATATTCAGATAATGGTATTCTTTATTGGCTAGATTTAGTTTTGCATTTTAATGGTTGAGAAGTAAGAATGATTTAAATGTCAATTTATGCATATTTATAGTGGGTTGTATAATGTGTGTCCAGTAATTACCAAAAAATTATATAATAATAATGATATTTATTTAATTAAAGATCTACTTTTTTCTTTTTTTACCCATTTTAACTAAAATAAAATCAACATCAATATATTACATGCTTAATAAATGTAGTGAACTTTAAAAATGAAAATGGCATTCCTGAAAAACTCAAATACATCTAAACTCTAAAAAATACCCCAACCTTTAATTTGTTTTCTTATAATAGAGATATATATAATGATGTGGGAGGGTAATACTGAAGTTTTTCCTTCAAACCTTTAAATCTTTTGTCCAAAAGTTTCTTGAAAGTTCATTCCCACCCAAAAATGCATAGTACAAACTATTTTTTAATTTTATTTCTCTAATTGTATCCCATCTTTGGATTGTGCTGTGACAAATCAAAAGGGCATAAAGATGAAAATGTTCTTCATGTATTTGTTATCTTCTTAGCTTATATTTGTATGAATGTTACAAAAAAAACTGAAGCCATTTATTGTTGAGTCATATAGGGGTTCACATTTTAACTACCTTTTCTATTTTGGAGCCACATTTATTCTCCATGAACCTAAACTGCAAAGCTTTTAAGGCTAAATAAGCAGATAAACAAGTTAAATTGAAGAGTTTTGTTATAGAATTGGAGGTATGTACTTCGATCCCTGGTATTTATTTCTTGATAAAAATCCTAAAGACAATAGGAATCAGTGCTACTACTGTTCTAGGGCAACCAAATGCAAATGCAAAAACCAAGCAAGTTGAAGGTCAATTTAGAGTTTTACAAAAATGTAGGAGTTGTTATGAATTTGATATAGCATATCACTCTAGTATGAATGATGAAAATGATTCAAATTTGTAGGATGAGAGCATCAATATCTTTGAAAATCATAAGAAGTTAAGAAATTAAATAAAAATCCTAAAGACAACAGTGATATCATATATATCAGAGATTATACTGGCAACACTTTGCTAGAAGATGGTACAAACAACAAAAAATCAAACTTCTCAAAGAGAAAATAACTCAAATCAAAAAACTCAAATCAAAAAATTGAAATCCAAAAACTCAAATTGATATCAAGAAGGAAAAACAAATCATTATGTTTCGTATTACGATTAAAAAACAATTGATTACAAGTAAAATAAGAAATGTAGATACCTGCACAATCCGCAATTGTTGCCCTCTCCCAATCACAATCTGGACTTTTGTCTCTCCCTTTTCGAAGATGTTTTCCTCTAGTTCAATGTTAAATCTCCTTTTTAACTCCACCAACATACAAAACTTGTGTAATTAAAATCATTTACTATTGATTGAGACAACTTTGAACAAAATAAAACAAGATCCAGATCTTCTCTGGAGTAATATGCAGCAAAGCAAATCATCAATCCAATATGCATAAAGTAAACCATGACTAAATCTTGCATTACCAAGTGAAGCTCCATACAATTCAGACAACATACACTCTTGACAAATTTGTTTGCTAAACAATGTACATGCACTCTAAGCTCTTTGTCCATTATATAGTTGAAGGGTAATGTCACATAAGTTTATGTACAAAATGAAACGTTGGCAATACAATTTTAAAACAGCTTTAAAACTAAAAATAATATTAAAAATAATAGCTTATCAAGATTTTAACAAGATTATCTTAATATTTTTAAAAGATTTTTAACAAGATTATTTTGAATTTTTTAATATCAATTTAGTAATTGTCATTTTATTGTAATATTAAATTCAAGATTTTATTTATGTGTAAGCTTTAAAAGTATTCATTATTATCATCCTATATATATAATATTCTATTTATTTAAATTTTTTTATTAGATATTCAAGATAGTCTTATAAAAGCGTGAAAATATTGCAAATTAATATGTATTTCCATAAAAAATATTATAAAATGATATATATTACTATTATAAACTAGAATACTATATTATATTTCCTTAAAAATATCATATATAGTAAAACTATAAAAAGATGATGATAATGCAAGCTTTTAAAGCTTAGATATAAAAAAAAATCTTAAATATAATATTACAATTAAATAAAAAAATTAAATTGATATTAAAAAAATATTCAAGATTATCTTGTCTAAAACAAAGAATTTTTTTTGGTATGTAAACTACTTTAAAATTTGCTTTAAAAGCATAAATCTATTGATAAATACTTTACTTTGTGACGGGTTAGTAGACGTCAATTTAAATGGGGACAATAAAAATATACACATATTCATTGATGTGAGTGTAAGAAGCCTCTCAGCTTAATTATATATTATAAAAAACAAATGATTGGTTATTTATTAACCATATTTATATATGGGTTAACTTTAAGAGTTCAAATAATTATAACAAATACCCTAATGTACTAATTTATGAAAATCATGATTTACATAACCATTTTGCTTTTCTCTTCTTTCTTTATGTGGATTTAAAACTGATTTTTAAATAAGTTGCATATTTCTTCCATTAACAAAAACTATTTGTAAAAAATAAAATGTTTATCATTTGCATAAAATATTTTAACTCTCTATGATAATAAACACAAAACTTGGAGAAACCTCATTCTATATTTATATAGGTTGGATATGCTAAGGAATTATTTTAGCTCCACGATGATAAATGGAGTCTTTTCTCATTTTTACAAAGGGATAAACTAACATAGCACAAATTTCATGCATCTAGGTTCTCTACTTTATATTTTCAACCATGATCCATACACTATGTCACCTTCTTACAACCAATAATCAAGGGTAATTGAAAATAGAAAGAACTTATCTCTTTTCTTTTAAGTGAAAGGATTGAACTCTTTTATCCATCTTTCCTCTCCAATCCAAGCCCTCTTGACCACTTTCTTCCCAAAGAGGTGGACTCCTCTCCTCTTCTCATTCCTTCTACCATCTCCACTAAAGTTCTCCAAGAGGAGAAGTGGGTAACACCCCACTCATCCTTCCTTTCCAATATATATAGGGGTTTCAACTTGTAACCCTTGGATGGGGAGGTGTGAAGTGTACCTCTCTCCATCAATGAGGGTCTTTCCTCATTAAAGAAGGGAGCATGCACTTAGACAACCCCTCAATCTTTTCACCCCCATCCTCTTCTCAAAATTCGTCACTCCTCATTATGAGGACTTTTTAGGAATCAAAACATGTTCTTGAGGCGTTGTTGCATGCCCACTTGACCCCTACCACTATGGTATAGACCCTAGGGGGTTTAGTTTTGCATCCCAACCAAGGAAATTGACCGACAACCCTCTTTAAAGGCCCACTTAAGGATCCATCCGAGTTTCACACTTGGACAAGGATTCCTAACCCCTAGCCCCACTTACACTCACATAACACATAATCAATTATCCCTTTAATATCAACCCTCACCACCCTAATTTACCAACATATTAATTTTATTTATTTCTAATCCCTAAGAAGGGGGTCAAATTCATGACCACAAGGAGATGTATTTTCAATGTGTTCTTCCCTTCTCGTACTGACACTCTTCCTTTCCTGCACATTACCAATGAATCCATAAGCAACAATCGTATATCACATTAATTTGATAGCTAAAATAAAATTTAACTGTACAAAAATTTCATTTACAATTTTAACTCATATTCACAATTTACGAGTCCTAACTCCTTCATGGTAGTGTCAATATAAAAATTTCAAAATGAGATGCAAGAATATTGTCACATAATCACACTATTTATCATCCACAATACATCTTACCAACTATTTAGGAAAACATAAAACAGATTAGGGTTTAATTAACTAATCAGATGCAAAGTGGGGTCTTACAACCTGGTGCCCAATCATCGGCTCCTACACTCGGTGTCCAATCATCTGCTCCTACATCTAGTGCCCAATCATCTTCTCCTATTGTACCCAGTGGTGCCCAGTCATATGCTCCTACACCTAGTGCCTAATCATCTACTACTATAAGTGCTTAGACATCTACTAATACACTCAAGGTTCTATGAGGAGGTTTTATGGATATGTTGGGTTCACCTATGCTATCTCACTTGCTTAGCCCACTACACACATCATTGGAGGAGCTAGTTGAGAGTAGGATTGCAGAGGAGTTGGTGGATCGTATGATTACAGAAGCCGACACTCAAGATGCAAAGGCTATTCCTAAGGTATATACATATATACATATAATTTTTAAACTATTTATCTCAAGTTCTAAATAAATACTTATAGTATGTAACTTTTATTTTTTTTAATGTATTCATGCATATGTGTTTAGGTGGAGGTAGCACATGTTACTCCTAGTTTGAGGGAAAAGCGTGTATGCACATGTTCTTCACCTTACTATGTTAGTGGATAGGTGATTTCTTTAATTTTCATCTAAGTTAACTACATACACATTGTACATGTTCACTTATTCACATATGTGTGCATGCGTGTGTGTATATATATATATATATATATATATAATTTTTAATTTAATTACACTTTTGTATATGTATTTATAGGGCTCAACACTTTTATCGAAGCTGGATTCATGCTCAGATGGTCGCTCAACTAGGAGCCAACATGATGACCTGGGAACCAACTAAGACACTAGTTATTGTTGAGAGATTTAGAGAGATCATATTATATTTGCATGACATACATGTTTTATATTTTTTAATGTTCACTTATATTTAGATGACATTTTATTTATACATGACAAACATTTCATTTATATGATAGACATTTTATACGAACTTATGTTTATATTTATGTTTATGTTTAGTTATATTTATATCAATTCTAGATATTTGAGTTTATACATTTATGTTAAATTACATCATCTATTGATGTATGTGAACACGTGTACACATTTACATACATTCTGAGATAGATATCATCTAGATGGCATTTCTGTTTATAATGAACTTATGTTTATGTATGATGACAGTGCAACTTATGGAATTTACATGTAACTTACATACAAATTTGCACGAACTTATTTTTAAATATAAATCAGAGATCTGTATATATGTATAATATGTTTATGTTTAAATGAACTTATGTTTATGTTTATTCAATTAGATGTATATGATATTTTTGTAGCTAAATTGAAAATTATTTAATCCAAATTGAAAAATTGGAACCTTGCCTATTAATGCCATTATTCCCCAACATATGCCCTTGATATCATCTTAAACCAATTAAATATGAAGTCGTTATCATATTAATTGATTGGATTTAGTAAGTGATAATTACTTAATGAAGATGATCAAAGTATTTATAGTAACTCTTTAGAAGTGGTTAGATGTGCGATTTTGATGAAGAGAGGGATTCATATCCTTCAAATCTGAAATCAAACACTTCATACACTCTAAACTCTCTCCAAAATATCTCACAATAAAAACCTAAGACAAAAATCAAGAACTTGCAAATTAAACTCCACAATTTCTTTGCACGAGAAAACATTACATTACTCAGTTAAAGAAAGTTGATTACAACTTAATTATTGGCCATCATTGGACTGATGAGCAGAAAATAAATCCTTACAACATCTGATATGCTAACGGGAAAGCATTCAAACACAATCCATGCTCAATCTTGTGAGCTTTTGCAAACATATCCTCATTCCAACACCTCAACTCCACCTGTAACTCTTGTAACTTCTACCTATTCATCTAAAAACTTAATGGACTTATATAAATGAATCTCAACCTGCAAAAAAATATCCATGAGGCTTCCCCAAGAATGTTACGCTTCCCCTTTTCTCTTCCCAAAAATTCTCTTTTAAAACTTTTCAATGAAAACTGGGTTTTTTGTTGCTTAACTCCTATCATAGAATTAATTTCATATGCTTTATTTGGGCCTCTCCAATATGGCACAAATCTTGTTGTTGTTGCACATGAAAACCTTCAAAAATTAATTAAAAATCATTAAAAACCCATTTCTAGCAATTTACCATCTCTGACATGTCAGTATCTTCATTTCTCAAAGGAATTTTAGCTAGATTTCCACATATCTTACAAATTCCTTATATGCATTTTATTGGAGGTCCATCTACATTATCATTAGATTTATCACATAAGATGGATGCTATGAATTGACTTACCCATTTAGAAGGTGTTTTTTGAGAACCATCACTTTCTTCTCTGATCTTTCAAAACACATGATAGTAAAGATCAAATTCAATATGATAATGACAACAAGTTTCAAAAACCTTGTTTTCCTCACATAATGTGGCCTTAACATTTGAAACATTTTTTATCTAATCTTTATATGACAATTTGCATCACAAAACATCATATACATTTCATGTTGTGTTATGTCTAACCAATATTTTTTATGCAGTCAAAAATTATCTCCAGGACCGATCTTATCTTGTAAAACATCTCTTTTATTTGTTGAGGGATGAGAATGATCATGCCAAAAACTTGAGACCAAGTTCCTAACACCAACTTCAATATTATCAGATATAGAAGCCCTACACATCAATTCCCAATTACCTTATGCAGTAGTATCATCCAAAACCTTTCTCCTTTTCACATATCTTGTGAGTGTCCTACTTAAGCCAATTTCACTTGAAAGTGAAGAGAATTGATACTTTCTTGTCATTTGTGGACTTACAATAAATTTCAACATCACTCTTCTTCAAATGCTCTTATCCGTTGATTGAGATGGCTTCCCAATGAAACCCAAACCTTGTTTAACATTTTCAATAATATTTAAGTCTTCTAGGCCTCGTCTTTTCCCTTGTTTTTGTGAAATCTACACCCATCAATTATAATTCCTCTTTTAGGTCACCACAAAGAAATAATATTGATAACAATTGGGCTTCACCAAGTGTATCATTACTTTTGAAATAAGCCGCAATTATTTCCTTTGAAGTTCTTGTAAATTCCCTCTTAGTAATAGTAGTAGGTTGTTCAACATAAAACTTCAATTTCTTAATATCTAATTCAAGTAAATGATATGTATTTTTGTACGAATTTTTTCTCTTCACCTCTTGATGAGAGCTAGTTATGTTCTATTTTATGCCATATTTTAGCCTATTTCATATGCCTTCATACTCATTCCCACATTCCATTTTTCATGGCCTGAATTTTACACATAGTGCAAAAACACAACTAACAATTTTTTTTGATAAACAATAACATAAAAACACCCTAGATAGTTACCAAACAATGCATGACGAGTACCAAGACTTCATTGTGAATCTTGCATAAGTCTGAGATGCATCTGAACTTATGTTTTCTCATGTCAATAATTTTACTAGAGTCAAAATATGATCAAGAGAATTTCCTCTAATATTACAAACATTAATATTGTCAATAGAGATTACATCCTAACATATAACTACTTGAAGGTAACAATCAACACTCCCCAAGCGAGCTAGCTTATTTACCAACTATTTTAACTTATGGTAACTACTAGATGTTGCATGAAGAGTGATGTGATTTTCGTGTTAGAAATGATATCATTATGATAATCATTAAAATCTAATACTCTTTACTATTGTCCCTAGTACACTAAAATATTATTCTTGACAACCAATTTACTCAACTATTAATTTCTTTAATATCCATACATTACTTGTATTATTATTATTATTATTATTTTTGTTTTTGAAAAAGAGAAAAAATAGGTTTTGAATGGACTCAAAACCATTTACAATAGGTTTTGAATGGACCCGAAACCATCAGGTTTTGAAGGGACCCGAAACCCAGCCAAGGATGGTCAAGCTGCTAGAAGAGAAGCCAAAAAAGCCTCGCAGCAAAACAAAGACAAACTAGCAACCAAACCCAATTGCCCAACAAAGAACCTTGATATTACATAGATCTAGAACCCATTGGTTTTGATGGGACCAATAAACCAAGACAACCAGGTTTTGGCAGGGACCAAAAACCCAAGAGAGAAGCCTGCAACAACCAGGCCATAGTAAACCAGTCACTTAAGTAAATTAGTCTCTCCAAAACACTGGTAGAAACAAATAAGATATAGGTTTGCAAAAGTAGAGCCCCAAAAGTATACAAAACCTTTCCCATCAACATACCCTCTCCCCCTCTATAGGAGAGGTCATTCCAAGAATGCGAGGCTCCAAACGTGTTCCATAAAAACTAGTTGCTCTCTCCACCTCTATAGGAGACAAAACCCAACTCGTCCAAACCACCGCAGTCAAATCAATCCTGCATAACACCATTCCACCTCAATAGAAATGGGAACCCCCTCAATGGGAAAATCCGGAAGAGACCTTCAACCATAGAATACACCTCAACCCGAGAGGGAGAGGACTCCACCTCCAAAGGAGAGGTCTTCACCTCAATAGAAGACCTAGTATTCAAAGAGAAAGAAGGGACTATAGTAAGGAGGAGAACCAAAGAAAGCAACAGCAACAGTAACAACTAGGTTTTCAAAATTATCTCTAAAAGCCACCCAACCTCAAAACCTTCAGCACGGAACAAAGTTGATACAACACCAACTCCAACCCCACAAGGAGGTCCAACTAGAAAACCAGCTCCCATACACCAACAAAGAGCAACAAGGTACACAGGGGCCTCACCATGAACAAGGGATTAGGAAAGACACCTGCTCTCATCCTGAAAAAATCCTGGAGACGCCAGTGCAGGTCCACACAAAACCCAACAAAGCACAAGGAAGAAAATACCCAGATTTGAGTGACGCTACCACTCCACCAAATAGGGCAATAGCCCAAAATAGTCTCCAAACAAAGATAATAGGAAAATAAATCCACCAGCCATTCAGAAACCACAACCGTGCAAGCAAAACCCCCATAAGAGAGCCACCAAATAGAGGAAGTGCAGAAGCAAAGAGCACCCCAAAAAAAATGAGAAGAAAGGGCCAACAAATAAAGCCCCCAAGCCATCCTACTACACTAAGCAGAACCAAAAATAGACCCCTTCTTCAACCCAGAAACTCCAAGGAAGCCCAACAACACCACACTCCCAACCAAAAGGAAACCTCATCCAAACCGTTAAGCCTCCAACTAGTGAATGCACAGAAGCAGCGAACACCCCATAAGAAGTGAGAAGAAGAAAGAGCCAACAAATAAAGCCCCCAAGTCATCCTACTACCCTAAGCAGAACCAGAAATAAGCCCCTTCTTCAACCCAGAAACTCCAAGGAAGCCCACACAACCCCACACACCCTGCAATACTAAGAATTAAATCCATTGTTTATTATCAATATCTAATACCACTCCTAGTATTAATATTAATTATGTTAACTTTCTTCTACATATTAATATAATTGTAAATGGTGTAATTTATATAAATATCAATATTGCCTTTAGTTTTAACCTTAATATTATATCAAGTTTATCCTTAATATAAATATTGTTATGAACTTCTATAAATATTTACTTTTTATTATCCATGAAAAAAACCTCTTCAAATATATATAAAATCATTCAATAACATTAACATAATCCACAATATTTAATGTTGATATTGTTATTGCATTTATTACTGTTACTCTTATTTTTACTATTAATTACTAATTTTAAATTTAGTACTAGCTTACCGACTTTTTAATTACATAAATCAATATTTCACTTATTACTAATAATTGAAAGATTAATAATTTTAATTTCTATCATCACTATAAATTCCTCTTAAACAAATTAATATTAGCTTACGAGGAATCACTTCAATATTGTATTTTCTATCTATAATCTATTATTGTTAATGGTAAATTCCACAAGTCAAAGAATGTGATTAAAATTATTTAACTTTAACAATAACCCTATGTCAATATTATTTATCCATAATCATTATCCAACTAACATACATTTTGTCTTTTATTAATATTACTCATTCTAAGCTTGAATGGGTAGTAGAGTTGGCTTAGGTAGTGGGTTTGCTCCCCATTGGTCTTAGATTCAACTTTGCTCCCGAGTTTAAGAGGTGGGCCTTTTTGCAAGCAAGGGATCTCACCTACATGGGACTAGTCTTGCTCTAGCTCGCATTAAAATTATTGAGAAATCCACACCTATTTTCATTTAAGTTTGTCATTCATGTTTTGATCTTCCTTTTAATATTATGACCAATTTAATAAAACTTGAAGTGAGAGTATGCAATAAAATTTGGAGTATGCGGGTTAAGGAAGCAAAGTAGCCAAGGGGATTGAGTACATGTAGTGCATATTTTTTTATTTATTTTTTTGTTGCATGCAGGTGTAAATTATCCCACATTAAATTAAGAGTTTATATGATTTTGATTCTGAAAAAAAAAGTTTTGAAGGGACTTGAAACCCTTTACAACCAAAAACAAAGTTGCAAAAAGAACAGCCTGCATCCAACCAAAAACCAACCCCTAAACAAGACCCATCAAGATTTACATTTAGAACTACTCTTGTGTGTTGGCTTGGCATGATAAGGCAGCGCAAGTGGAAGAAGGTTGGATTACTATAAATGGAAAAAAAGAGTTTATATGTTAATGTGAGTTTTTTTTTTAACACCCAAAAAAATATGTGTTCTTCAATTCTTCACACTTTACTTATTCATTAATTAAACAATGTTGTAACTGCTATCATAAAATATATAATTAAAATAACAAAATAATAAATAAATGGGATAAATTTGGGTGTAGCATTGGAAAAAAAGATTCAATGAGCCCTAAAATAAAACCTAAGACATTTTGCATAGTATCATGCCCTGGTTGTACAGGAAAATAGAGAAGGGGCAGCGCCATTATTGGAGTTGGCAACTGGCAAGTAGCGGCTATACCAGGGTTTGCAAAGTGCAGAGGTATTATGGTTAACCCCTGTTGAGTTTTTTTATAATGGATTTAGTGTTAACATTCTAATACCTTATTTTATTTTTATTTTGTTTTATTATTTTCTAAAAAAATTATTTTGGTTGCAGGGTCCAAAAGAATTTGACAAGTGAGCTATGATTATTAGCAATAACACTATTCATTGTTGGCTCCCACATCCATTGATTTCTCTTTGCATTTCCATTTTCTATTTGCCAAGTTCATTGAATAGAGTGTTCATGCACTTATTATGAGTTACCCTTCTGGACGTAAGCAGAGGGGGATGAAGGAAAGTACATTGGGAAAGTAAATCTACACCTACAAATTTATATACCAACCATCTTTTCTCAAGTAAAACATAGACCCCTTCCTTCCATTCTATTTAAAATTATTGCATCACATATTTTTTCCTCCAACAGGAAGCATAGCATGTGCTCTTCATTTGCATAGAGCTATTTAAATAGAGCATACTTCTCATTTTTCACATAGAGGTAATATTTTAGTTTTAAAATTATTTAAAAATCCTTTGTTCTATAAGAGCTCTTTTTCTTATTGTAGGTATCAAATAGCTCTTCCTCGAGAATAAAAAACAATAAAGTTCTATTGTACATATCAACAAGGTTTTCTAGTTTTAGAAATGTAAAGCGAGATGAACTCTATAGCTCAAATATAAACCTATAATTTTACATTGCAAAACACAAATTTTCTAGATGTGTATTCTCTACAGACAAATATAAATTGTCAGTGACATGAATTTTCTTCTTTTTCTTTTATGCACTTTCAACTGTGAGGAAGCTTGTACAATCATTCTCCCTAAACACCTCCTAACAGGTATTTAAATCACATCAACATTACTAACTAAAAAAGAGACATATTACAACATATTTTCTTGAAATAACTTGCAAAATATTAGTTCTAATTAGTCAAATGGTCAATGGAGGAGAAGCTCTCCACCCATCCATAATGGCTCATCAAGTCTTTAAGGCTCTTACCATTCCCCTGAGCCAAGAGAGTCAACCAAAACCCTTACAAAGATTAAAAAAACACATACATCCAACCTCTTCAACACAAGGTTTCATCCTTGGAGATTAACAACAATGTAACATGAAGCCCTCCTAACTCTAACAATGCACAAGGGTTTTTACATGTACAGGCACGAATAAAACACCTAAATCTATAAGACACCCATAGAGGAGTGTACAACCATTAAAAAACTTAACCTACTACTTACCTCCCACTTGAGCAAGGGAACTGTGGAGGACTTCAATAGTCTACTTCATCCTTTCCAGCCCAACCTCTTTCCATTCTCGTTCTTGTTTTTTTTTTGGCAACCCTCCAAAAATCCCCTTTCCATACAACACAGCCCCTTCAATTTCCCCTTACATGGGCTTTTAGAACTTCCCTTTCTAGGGTTCCAAAAAATGGATTAACAACACAATTTTCTATTTTATTTACCTTTTTTTATACACCTTAAAACTGGATTAACACTTTTCCCACACTTTGCACTCCTCCCTAATAATTTACAACCTCAAAATATATAAATAAAAACAACTTCCCTAGCACCACAATTTTTCATGACTATGGACACTAGAATAGTTGGCTTCCCCTAAAAAAAATAAAAAATAAAAAAATGAGATTAAAATTAAAGGTTGCACAATATGATCATGTCATTTCCTAACATGAAGGAAGGTAGTTAGGGTCATGGTGACTCTCTTGTTCCACTCATTGACCATTTAAATACTTTTACACATTAAGCCATAATCAATACCTCATAAAATAATTAACCAAGTGATATATTCATACTTACATTATCAACTTGATGATAGCCAAATTTGCATACCTCAAATGTGCATGGTTGACACCACTTGGATGGTTGTAACCTAATCTTGAAAATTAAAATGCACAATCCTTGCCACTCGTCATTAGAAAATTTCACAATTTCAACTCTTGAAATGAACAAAACATAATCATTTAAATTCAAACCTAATTGGATATACTAACAATTGTGTTTTAAAAAAAAATCAACCTTTTGATCACACTCACCTTTGTCATTTACCTTTTTAGCTTTGTGTTTGATCAATGTTATTTAAGCTAACATAACCAAGATAATTTACATTATAAAATTTCTTAGCAATTCATTGTCATGTATATGGATTCAATTCAAATCTCTTTATTCATACTATCTATCAAACAACAACAATTAGTATATTCTCTACATGAAAAATTATAATACTAGAATGTCATAAAAAAGGATGAGAATATAGTTGAAAAGTTATATTTACATAAATATTTATCTATACTTCTATGGTCATATGCCTTAGTAATACCAAAAGTCAAAATAAGGTTGGCCTTGATAATATTTGAACAATTAAAAATTAAATGATTGACAATGGTAAATATAAATTTACTTTTCAATTCTATCTATGACAGTACACAATCATAAATAAGATGAATATTTTAGGGTGGGATTTTCACTAAGACACAACAAGAGTCCACTAATGGTGCTCTCTCATATACTACAAAATCATCATGTGCATTTGAATTGATGAAGAGAAATAGAGTATAATACTTTTAAATAAAACCCTACACTTCTTTACTATCATCATGAAACCCTACACTTCTTTATTATCATTATGCTAGAAAAACCATCTCATGTATCTACTAGACATTAAATCTCGTGTAATTCTACAACTAAGTTCATTCTCCAAAAAGCATTATCAAATCTTATATCTTTTTGATATTATACCCAATTTTTATTTTTCCAAACATTAATATGAAATTGCCACTACCCCTTATGAATTGAGTTCCCAACTGATTCACAACCTACCCATGGGGTTCCTTTGCATTCATCATATATGTAATGTCATACACGTCTTACATCACAAAGTTCTTATCCAAAAGGAACTACACAATGCATCAATTTAACTTTCCCAACTATAGTAGTGGGACTCACTTAGGAGCATAAAGGGTGATAATTATTACACATAGGGTTGGGCCTCACACCATTTTTGTTCCATATCATACCATTTTATGTTGCATATGATTTAATATATATAAGTAATATTTAATTTAGTTTTTAGATGAAATATATGAATAATGAATATTGGATTCTATTTACTAATCTTTGCTTCTATTATGTTAAGGAAATAAAATTTTCAACATTCTGATTTAAGGATGCAAATCTTCCTGTCACCTTCTATGCAGAAAATCTTCCTATCACTTTCTCGTCAGGAACTTTTGTCTATCGCGTTTTGACCAACAATTTATTTATATCATCCTTTTAAAGGATGATGTCAACCTCCAAGGTGGCGTCAACTGCCTCTTCAAAATAAGCACAAGAATCTGAAACAAATGTTTAATATTTTGTATATTGCTAAATACATTTGAATGGAGATGCAATTTCCAACTATGTAGAGGAAATTAAAACAATGTTTAATTCGTGGCCAACATCAAATAGAGTAGAATACACTCAACCAAGGTTCCACATGTGTCATTCTTATGGATTAGGGAAGGAAACTCGTGATACTAATTCATTGGAGAAAAATCTGCAAATCTTCACGTCTTCTATTTTCATCTGCTATTATAACCAACATGTTTTTAATCTGTGGATAGTATAATAAAGCTTTTATGTAAGCCATTCACTTCTAAGTTTGTTGTCGTAAGCCATTTAAAAAACTCAATATTTTGTTGTACTTAGTAGTTACAAACAACGCATACATAATTACACATAGTGCAAGGAATGGAAGAGACTTTTGTATCATTTCTGATAAAATAAGACACATTCGATTCTTTTGATCAAGGCAACGTAGAAATAATTTCGTTCCATCCACCGTGCAAACCAGGAGCAAGAGCCCACTCCTTGGGGAAGCTCGGTGATACTTTATTTTCTACATTGTTTGCTTTTGATTTGGTTTGGTTAAGATAGATTTTGTTTCCTTTTGATCTTGATAACTACATGATTTCAATTTCAACATCTTCATTAAAGTTTGGACAAAAGATTATATGATCCAGGGGTTGTTTTCCTTTCTATTGTAAACTATTGTTATTATTATCGTAGATTGTTGCAGATCTTGTCATAGTTTTGTGTAGGCTGTTACGATTTATGTCGCATTGTGAACTTCCTGTCGCAACAGAAAATAGAAGTTGGATTAAATCTTTTCCAGAGTGTTAGTTGCATTCATCCCCACTTAATTCACTACTTCCAGCCCTTAGATATACTTCCACAACATCTTTCATAAGCTTACAATCCCCAGATTGACACTTAGACCAAGTTGAATCCAATTTATTCTTTACCCCATTTTTGGCCTATCACCTCTTTAATTAGATTCATAGTATGAGTATCGACAAGTGGAAGTGATCCTGACTATTTTCCAACATCAAATTATGTATGGTCCTCCTCTCTAACATCAATTGTTTGTGTAGCTTGGGTCTCCTCCATAACATCAACCGTGTTTGCTACATCCTACTCTTCTCCAGTAACTAAAATTGGCCCAGGGACTTCTACTCCACTTTCTATTTGTTGAGCCACTGTATACATATCATATATAAAAGAGAAGATTCTAGAATATAAAAAATATAGATTATTAAACTATGGATCTAAAGCATCAAGGTGATTATGAACATTCAAAATGAGAAAGTACATTAATACTTCGGAACTTAAAGTTAATAATAGAGAAAAAAGTGCACATCCTAACTAATTTTCCTCTTGTAAATTACATTGCATTTGACACACATTTATGTTCTTAAAGCGGCCCTCCTACAGAAATAATTAACTTGAAAAATTCAATAAAAATGATTTAACACACAAGAACACTCAATACGCACAATAAGTATCATTTCAAATTGAGCATAGTTGAAATAAAATAAGTTAAAGACAAATATATCTTTTTTGTCATAAAAATAGAAATAAGGGAACATGTAACATCGCATAATAGATTACTCAATAGATCAGCATAGTGAAATTATGAATCAAAATTAGCAACCATATCATTTAAAGATTGTACATGATCTTAATTGCATCATATGAACAATATGCTCATCATAATTTTAATAAAATGCACATGGAATAATTCTTAATTCACACTTTATCATTCACAATAGCAAATTGCAATGACCAATAATTAATATTATTAATGAATATATACATTAAACATAAAAATTGGTTTGATTAACATCATGAATAAATATAATCAATCCATATTGAATTAAATCACAGGTCACACATGTACATAGAACAAATATCTTGTAAAATTAAGCCAGGTAAAATATGCTACAACAAAATAGGTTAGACAAGTATATCCTTGTTGTCATAAACATAGAAATAAGAATGTGTACAACATCATATAATAGATTACTCAATATTGATCAACATAGTGAAATTATGAATCAAAATTAACAACCATATATCATGTAAACACTACATGATCTCAATTGCATCATATTCAATATGCCTATTCATCATAATTTTAATAATGCATGAATAATTCTTAATTCACCTAAGCATTCACAATAGCAAATTGCAATTACAAATAATTCATATTATTAAAGAATATACATTAAACATAAAAATTGGGGTTAACACCATGCATGAATTATAGGCAATAAGTTGAGACAAAATTGAATAGAAAAAGTGGGCCTTACACCATTAAGAAACTTATTGTTACTTAGAGATGAAAAAATTAAGAAACTTTTTATATAAAGTGTTAAGAGATGAACAAAATTAATAAACCAGGTCTAGTGTTTTCTTTATTTAAATATGTTTATCAAAATTATAGATTAAACTTATCTAATTTAGATTACAAAATAGGCATTCGACTATAACCTAACCTAAAATAACTAACTCAAAAGAGTTTCCCAACTAAAGACACAATCTAGAAATAAAATTAGGAAATGAGAAGTAAAAATAGGAAAAACATTTAACTTAGGCACCTAGAAATTGGAAAGTGATGAACAAATTTAAGAAACTACAGTAGACACCTAAAAATTTCCCGACAATATCACATACTTGATTTTGCATACTAACACCATTTCTAGTCTATTTCATATATTTCGTCCATTTAATTAAATAATGTCAATTATTTGGTTAAATTCATATTCTCTCCTATTAATTAAATAAATCAATTTTATTTAGTTAATTCACTTTTCTTCATACTAATTTCATTTTCATTTGATTAAATAAAAAATATTTAATTAATTGTCAATAATCATACTTTGATTAAACAATTCATGATTATTTCATTAAAACCTCTAAACTCATCCACTTGCACAATTAAAAAAAATTAATTAATTGTTTAATTAGCTAATTTCTTTCAATCTTCCAACTTCATCCACTTGCACAATAAATATTCCCTTGGAATATGCCAATTTTGAATTCAAATATTTCCCCCCAAATAGAAATATCTCCAACATTCCTCCAACATATTTCCTAAAAATTAGGGAATTAGTTGAGTCTCATGAATTTAAGACCATTGATCTGATCTTTGATCCATACCTCATGGATTGTCAACCATTGGATTGATTCTTGATCCATGTTCATTCCTCTTATTCGATTTCATCCATTGATTAGCCAATTTTATCTTCACCATTGATTCTAATTTCAAAATTCTATAAATAGGAGTTTTTCCATAATAACGATCCACAAGCTTTGAGTAAACTTACTCCCTTGAATTGAATCTCCAATTTGATCAATTTGAGTGCACATGTTAGACATTTCTTCATCAATTATCATCAACTTACTTTGCATATCATGGATTTTGTCTAGATTGCAACACTCCAAATCCATGAAGGACATAATCTCACAATGGGATTGAGGTTTACATTCTTAGTCAGCTTTTGATTTATCTTTGTTTAAATATTTCATGTTTTGAAAGTTAATTTTCTTTGTAAACAATTTCATTGAGAATTGTATGTTTGATTGATCATAATCTTTGTTATTTTAGTTCAATTTGATGTTATATAATCAGTAATTCTTACACATTTGCTTAATGGCACGCCAAGTGGGACCCCATGTCCCTAGCTAATAATTTTTGCTTGAGTTTCTCAGATTTTGTAGGAACAGGAGGCAAAGCGATGTACTTGTCATTTGTAGTATTGTAACATAGTTGAATATTGTGACACACATATAATATTGTGACATAGATGTAACTCAAAGGCTAACACACTTGTTATTGTGATGCATTTGCTAATTTTCTTCTTTTTGTTTGTAGATTTTGATAGAGCGATGAAGTTGATTAGAGCGACACATTTGTAGAAAGGCATAACGATGCATATGTGTATTACGACTGTAACACCCCTCCATTTTGCTCTTTTGATCGAACAATATTTCTCTATGTATGTTTATTTTGTTATCACTTTGTTTGTGGAACTTGGTTACTTTTGACCGCTAATTGTTAAGCGATGTAAACATTATGTTTTGGTGTGATGGTATTTTATTTGGTCATTATTATTATTGCATGTCATGGATTAGATTAGCATATATGTGAATTAACAATGCTTTACACTTTCGATTATATCATGGATTTTAGATGTTTCAGTTAGCTATACTGTATTGGTGAAGCGGACGGGATCACATCACTCGCATGTGAGCACCATGTGATTCCGCGATTCCCTTTTCACGATGTGTTTCAATATATTATATGCATGTTTTGACACTCGTATTGTGTGCAGGATGCAGGTACAGGACATCGACTCCACCTGGTTTCACAGGTTTGAGCATGTCCATCAACCAACGGTATCGATTGAGAGATAGTAACTAGGTTTTCTGTGTCAAGTCATCACCCTAGTCATAGTGTGTCATCGGGTTGTTAGTTGGGATAAGTTAATTTCTTTGTTGCCTCTTCCCTCCTTGCTTGCATATTTAAATTTGCAAGATACATGGTGTTTGTTTTATTGATTTGCTTTGTCAAAATAAATAAATGTGTGCTTATTAATTAATTAGTTAATTTAATTCAATCAATAAAATAATCTAATCATGGATTAGATTTATTTATTGATAAATTAAATTAAAATGTTGTGTTAGCATTATTAAATACTGAGATCAAATCAAAAATAGAAATTGCCTTGCATTCCTTTTTGAAATAAAATTAAAAATGATTTTTATGTAAATGGGTAAATTCAATTTTGTGAAAAGAAAAAGAAAATGTAATTATCATTTGGTTGAAAAAAAAATAGATCTTTGTTTAAAATTAATATTATGCAAATTGCAATGGGAAATGAAAATTGTTTTATTAAATTGTAAAAATAAAATATCTAGTTTAGCAATAAGTTTTGGTGGGTGAGTTCAAAATTAGGTTTTTGACAAATTTGGTGAAGGAATTGCATAAGGTAATTCATGTTTATTGGGAATTTTTAATTTTGAATTTTGGAGAGCAAAACTTGGATTGAATTCTTTGAAGAAAATTGGGGAAGAAGGATTGAAAATTGGTGAAGCTGAATTGGAAAAGAAAAGGCAAACCTCCATTGAAGGACTTCAAGCTTGGAGAAAACACAAGGTTATTATTTAAATTTTGTGCAAATTCTTTATTTTGAAATGATTTCGAAGCTGTTCAGATTGTTAAAAGATTTAAAAATGTGGATTAGAAGAAAAACCCATCAAGAATCTCCATTCAAAACCTGAAACAAAACACAAAAAAAATAATCTTGTCAATGAAATTTAGAAAATAAAACAAACCTCTGTTTTATCAATTTTTCTATTGTTTGATCTTCTTCAATTTGACTGTGATATGGAAATTGATATATATAATATGTATATATATGTATATTTTGTTTAAATATACATATATGGTTGAAGAATTTTTGAGAATCTTTCTCTTTTAAAAGATCTCTGATTAAAATTTAATTATTTGACTGTGTGTCTGAGAAGAGATTTCATTAAAATTTGTTTTTTTGTTTCTGAGGAGAAATTCGTTGAAATTCGTTTTCTTGCTGAGAGGGGATTTAAAATCCCAAACTTTGGGTTGGGAGCTGCATAGGCAGTTGTTCCCCCCACTGTAGGAGGTGCTGCCTCCATAGGCAGCGTCCCCAGTAGTAGGGGCTACCTCTGTCTTAGTAGCAGGGGCTGCGTCCCCTGTCTGCTAAGGCAGACGGCTGAGAGTTCTTTTATTTATTTATTTTTTATTAATTATTATTTTCATATATATAATTATGTTATAAATATATTATGTATAATATATTTAATATATTATATGTAATATATATATATAACATATATTATATGTAATATATATATAACATATATTATATGTAATATATATATAACATATATTATATTTAAATTTAAATTTAATTTTTATTTATTTTTATTATTTAATATATATTGCATTTATTTATATATATTAAATAATAATGAATATTTAAGGTTGGGCAATTAAAATATATTTTATATATATTTAAATATTATTATATATTTAACATATATGTGTAGTTATATATATACATTAGGTATATAATTACATATGTATGTTAATATATACATATCTATTAAATGTGATTATTTATGGTTTATTGCAAATGAATAGATGTGAAATTGTTGTTTTGTAAGTAAAGGATTTATTTATTTCGAAGATTATATTTAATCAACTTGAATGATCGAACAAATAAAGTCAAATGCTTAGCTTTGAATTTCGTAATGTTCACCAACGTGAATTGTTTTCCCTTTTGTGTAAGTGCAAAGGAATATGATTTGTTTAATTAATTAGTCAAATACACTATGTTGATGAGTGAATTGGATTGACGAAATCCTAATGTTAGTTGTTTTTCTAAAAATGCCTGTAATACATCCCTAGTGTTGTTTCTGGTATTCCCGATGTTGGGCTTTTAAATCATTTGTTTATGTAAGTCTTCCATTGAGGTTGTCTTTTTAAAAGTAAGGGTTGTTGGTATGTCAGTCAACCTTGTGATTGCTTTGGGTAGTGCATGTGGTGGTAGTTGTGTTATCACCCAGTTATCATAAACGAGATATGTGGTATGTCATGGATACCCAAGTACTACGAACGTGTTGTATGACCTTATGTGTTAAGGTCGAAATTGGTCATCAGTTTGTGCATGTTTTCTACCCTTAGATTGGGGGCTTTGTATCCCAGTGTTGTCAGTAGGAGAGTGGCCCTTTGTGGGGGTCCGACGCCCAAAGAGGTGTCAAGGTAACTCACTTAGGGTTTAATCAAGTGATAATCTAAAAGAACTAATGGGGAACTTCACACTAATAAAGTTAATGAATGCCTCTCTCATGAAGTATGCGTTATTAAGGCTCGAGATGAGATGAGACGCATAGTTTTGCATGAGGGTCCGGCGGCCGATAGAGGCAAGCCAGGGTAACCCATGATGGGGGTCCGGTAACCTAGGAAGGTTGAGCTAGGGTAACTCATGGCAATTTATGTATGACACTCTCCCTACGTCAACAGTTAGTCAGTTATTGTGTGTTGTACAATGGTGTACTTTTCTTATGTAACCTGGAAGCAATGTATTGTCTTGTGAGTTTTCGTACTGTGTTAAGTGATGTTGTTTGGTATTTGAGTCGGTTCAGTTATGTTTAGCCTTTGTCTAGAGGTAGTTGGTCTTGACCTAAAATCCTTGTTACTATCTCCTAGCACGGGGGGTGAGCCTTTGGGTTTCACTCGGTTGGGTGGAATGTGCACCTTACACCGTTGGCTTTGATCGTGATCATATGGATGAGACTTTCATGTCAGGGAGCTCGTTGATTCCTGTTACTCTTCTAGTTCTTTCATTCCAGTTATTCTTGTATTTCATTACCCCTCATTTATATCAAGGTGGAAATTGTAATATATTATCATGCTTATTTGATTTACCTCATTCGGGGAATGAGTGTTGTAATTATATTGTAAACAATCGTTATTGGATATCATGTTGTATCTATTAGTCTTTGATGTAATTATCATGTTGTCACGTCTCAGACTTTGATGTTGTTTTGCCCATGGCTTTGTGTGGATTTATTTTATGAAAGATGGTGTGTGCTAGAGTAATATGATATATTACGATGCTTTGGTGTGTGGAAATGTGCAAAGTATTTACTTTTGAAATTATGAATGCATTTTATTTTGAAAATATACAAGATAGAACAAAATAGAAGTATTGATTTAATTATTGCTTTGATTTATATCTCTATATCGGTTACTAATACAATTTCGTTGTTGCGTGCCTTAGTGCACTTGAGTTGCAGGTGGTCGAAGACCAAGTGTGTGATTGAGGAAAGAAGGCTAGCTTCCCGACAAGGTAAAAGAGGAAGAACTCTCGGTCACACACACAACACCTAGAATCATATAGTTGCATTTAGGCAATGTCTATTCTAAATGGATTGCTTTGAATTATTTGCAAAATAAATAATAAATGGATAAAATAAATAAATAATAAAATAATAACATAAATGTAATTTAATTATTAATTGTAGCTTTAAAGGATTTATGGTTTTAATTTTATTTAAATTGTGATATTTAAATAATGAATTAATTACAAGTTAGATGGAATACTTGTTTAAGGAGTGAGTATTTTTAAATTACCTTCTAAATCTTTTGTGCAAGAAATTGTGAATGATTTCTTATATTTTTCCTATTTATAAATTTGAAATTTAAAATGCATATATTTCTTAATTATATTTATTTTAAATTACAAGATTAGGGTTAAATGAGAGAAAGGAAATTAATATTAAATAGGAAAAAGGCATTCCCGGAAAGGCAACGGTTCTTGAAATGGCTTCTTGAAAACACTTTCCTCTGCAAGTTTGTTTTGGGTTATTTTAATGGCTGCCAAGAAGATGTTTCATCTGTCAATTTAGAAGGATTGGAAGGAATCTTTGGAGAATTAAAAAGGAAATTAAGCAATCAGGAAGGCAGGGAAGGAGGAGAACTTTTCCAGAAAACCCAGCTCAGGAGGAGACAGAAAGGAATTCTGAGCATCTTTAGCTGGAGATTTTTAACCAGGTTTTTCATTCTCTCTTTCTCTTGATGAGTTACAGAAAACGGCTTAAGAAAATGATTGCAAGAATTAGTAGAATTGTTTGCAACAATATTTTAATATTTGGGAGAACTTTCTTATGTCTGCTCTGCTAAATTCAGTCCAATTTGTCCATGTAAATCTGGAGTTTTCCCTCTTTGCATTCTGTATATTGGAATTCTGCTCTTTATTGTTGAAATAACTGAGAATAGAAAAATGTATTCAGGTGCACGTTTTTGTTTGTGCACACATATATTTATATATAAAAATATATATGAATGATTTGTATTCTTTTACCTGAGATGAATTCAAAAATTCTGAATGATTTATTGCCGTATTCGTAGATTTTCGCTGAAGGGAATTACTATGCAATCTCTTGTTTTAATGTATGGGGAAGGGAATAATCCCCAGCCCCGTCCCAAGGGAAGGGACGGCGCTGTGGGGAGGCTCGCGCCCTCCCTATGGCCCTCCTATGAGAGGAGAGGTCCCCAACCTCCCTTTGGGGAGCTAAATGCATACTTGAACCATGTAATTCGCTCCTTTCTGTGTGTGCCGCAGTAAAACGTAAGGATAAAATACCTATGTAAATATGTTTTATATATATATATACACACACAGCTGTGTAAATATATATATATATATACATAAATATATAAATAAGTAAATTTTATTCAGTCATGCATGCCCTCAGAAATAGATATATATAACCCTGTGTAACATTGAAAACTTCAGAAGTATTTGTGATGACTGGGAATGCATCAATGAATGTCTTTGTGTCATGCAAATCTGAAGTCTTTCATTTGGAAAAATATATAAACATTCTCACAGTTGTAGACATTCAGATTAAAGACATTCTGAAACAAACTGAAAAAAAAAACACTGACATAAATAAGCAAACCTCTGTTTTCTGCTAGAATTATCCTTTTTTTTCTGTATATTAATTAGTCCAGCAAACTTGTAGCAAATTGGGAATTTTACTTTCAAATCAGTTGAACCTTGTAGGTAAATGGATGATTGAATGCATATTTATATAAGTATATATACATATAGTTCAGACCTATCTATATATATATATACATATATAAATATATAAAAATATAAGGACTTCGTTTTTATACATTTAATTATTACTTCTGCCTCTGTTAACATACAAAAAATTACCATAATGTGCATACATTTTCACATATGAAAACCAAACTTGAACATAGAACACTCAAGAGAGTAGCTTGAAGTGAGAACAGATCTTTTACTAAACAGAAGAAAACATGATGTCAATGTGAATTTTCTGAGAAAAGAGCAGATTTTATTTTAATACTGAAACTTTACAACCTATTCTCTTTTGTTCAAACATATTAAGATGGAACTCAAAAGATGCTTTGAAACTCTCGTTTGAAATCCAAGTATGAATGAAATCAGTTTGATAAACATTTTATGATTATGGAAAAATGAAGGAAATTCTTTTTAGAATCAATGAAATGCATGAAGCATATAAGGAAAAAGCATAATTTTCTATTTTTGCACTTTTTACTGTGTTTTGGTAACTTCCGAGACAGGATGTCGAAGGTGGATCCACAGAGACGGTAGTTTTACCTTTTCTGAAACTACCACTTGTTTTTATTTATGCTTGGCCAAGCACTTGTACCATTGAAATAGATGGATATGTTTTAAAAGCCTAGAAATATATGTATTTTGGTCTCTGCCACCTCCTGTTGCAAGAAATATGTTTTCTCATGTTAGAAATGCATATAGGCACCAGGCATGCATCGAGAGTTCCCTCCTGTTTTACTATGTCAGGTTGCTAGGCTCCTTATACAGGGCCAGGGATTTCTTCGAGTTAGGAAGGAACCCGGGGAAGTCATGTACTTCGTGGTTGGGCAAAAAAGGCGCCTTAATCACACTCTTGGCCCTAGCTCGCAAGAAGACCGATGGTGTCATGGCGGTTGGCGGATCAGAGTTTTTATTTTACTATTGATGTACTTGTGTATCCTACTAGAATGGCTTGTAAAGCCCATTGTAAAATGTAATTGTATTTGACACTTGTTACTACAACATTGAAATAGATGTGTTATTAATATTTTGATGTAACATTGATACAAATGTATTTATTGAAGTTATTGATCTCACTTGAATGTGAATAATTATTTATTGGTTTATTGATCTCTTTTAAGCATGGATGAATATATATATGAACATGCACTGATATACTTTGGCCATGTGTTTAATCATGAAGAAATACAATGTGGTTATTTATTTACATGAAATGAAATTTTATTAACTCTTTTGCATAGAGTTTACTTTGGCAACTCCTATTAATGGCATTATTTACTTGTAAACCTTTTAAAGCGAAATGAACTTTTTAAAATGCTTTTGCTCATCTCGCAAGAGTTACACCTGTATGGAATGTATGTACTTTAATTCCTTAATTGAATGATGTTATGTTTTCATTCCTTGGTTGTTTAATTCGGGTTTAAGTAATCTTTGTCTCGTAGCCTTAGGGGATGTTGGCAATGTGTAGCGAACTTGTACGTTATTGCACTTTAACAAAAAAAAAAAATTGTTGCATTTGGTTAGTGAATTGCAACTTCCCCTAGGGTTGCGTGGTAGGGCATTATAACGACATATATGAATAGAGGAAAAGTGATGCATATGTGAATTGTCATGCACTTTTAGTAATA